>CAEGAG010255563.1:0-13661 GCA_903067065.1 Brachyrhaphis terrabensis
GATGGTTCGGTAAACTTGTTAGCATGTTATTTATGCTATAGTTATCTGAATATGTTAACAATCCAGGCACGTTCTCAGTTCATGTGTCATGTAACGTTAGCATACAGTACAATTATTCAGCCTGTTGTTGCCTCTCTATTCTATTTTTATTGCCTTTCAAGATGACATGTCTGTTCTTGGTGTTGGATTTTATCAAATAAATTTCCCTCAAAAATGCGACTTATACTCCGGAGCGACTTATAGTCCGGAAAATACGGTAATTTTTACTGCCATCAACAGATCATTCTAAAAATAAGGTCTTACTCTGCTAATAAATATAAGCAAAGAGCAGATTCTTGCTGTTGAAAGCTCTTTAAAGATGTTAGTGCAAAACAAATCTTCAGAGAAACTTGTCTCGTAGAAACCTGACCCTAAACAATAATTTTTGGCCTCTTTTTAAAAAAACACATTTTTCCTTACATTTGATTCAAACTCTTCTAGAGACACATTCATTTTCTCTAGTATGTGCTTAAAAAAAGACAGCACAGATGAGAGACCTGCATTCCCTGATAGTAACACAACATGTCTGAAGCAAACAACAGTGGCAGCTCATGCAACATCCCTGCTGTTACAACATCTGTGGAAAGCTCTCTCTTCCCGACTCGGTATCATGTTCAGGCTGATCTGTCAGTTCTTAATCAGCAGACTCTAAGAAGTGAAACGGAAAAGCGAGAATGAAAGTAACATGCTCTCACCTCAGGCTCAAGGTCAGTCGTCCATCTTTAGCCCTCAGCAGATCCCCGATGGAAAAGGTAGCGCTACCGAGGAAGGAGCTCTGGAGAGACGACACAGAACCTGGATCAATGAAGATCTTCAACAGGAAAAGTCACTGAATGACCATACATATGTAAAAAGACCATTTATCAGACAGTCATTACTTCACCACTTACTAAGTTACAAAGCGCCTCTGATTTCTTTACCTTTGGCTCAGAGAAACCAAACTTTATGTTGAATCTGGTTAACGGGCACCTTTGGACTTTAGCTGCGATCTCGCTAATTATCTCCCCAGTTTTTCTCCAGTATAGATCTGTCAGTCAACAATATAACCACTCACATATGACGTAAAAACACAGATAATCTATTGCATCTGTTAGTGGGTGAGATTAGGCAGCAAACAAACATTTCCCCTTCAGAGTTGATGTGTTAGAAGCAGGAAAAATGGTAAATGGCCTGTGTTTGTACAGTGCTTTATCTAGCTCAGAGGACTCCAAAGCACTGCATTCAGTCATTCATACACTGATGATGGCTCCGGGCTCTTTGACTGGTTATAGGATGAACTCCTACCTGCTGACCTACCATTGCCTCAAAAATGGGCAGTGGAAGGCTTTCAGTGAGTATGACAAGGTCAGACAATCATGTGTTTGTAGTATTAATGCGTTTCATATTGCAGTAACAAAGTATTGCTTGAACCCAATTTTTGGAAGGGTATGTATCATAGAGAAGAAAAAAACCTCTGTTTCCCAATTATATACTTGCAACATGGCACCAGGATGCACCAATGGAGGCAAAGTGATCCTTGGAAGCATCTAGCCTTTCAGGTTGACTCTTCTTTGGTACGTACCATCTTTCTAAGCATTATTACAAAGCTTGCCTTTCATGGAAGCTGTATTCCCTGATGGTTGGTGACTTTTTCAGTCTCTTTTGTCACACTTATGGACGAGTGGTCACAATATTATGCCTGATTGGATTGATATAGAGTGCTTAAGCAATCTAAAGAAAGTAGACAGGTAAAAGACAAAAGAAATGTCAGCCTTGAAAATTGACTTCCAACACAAGAGCTGTTTCTGAAAATCAATTCTGTAAGAAGCAAGAATCAATCCAACATAGACCCAACAAAAGATCTGAGAGACCAAGAATAGCACTTTTAGAATCAAACTTTTGGTGCTAAAAACTATTTTTGCAAACAAAGTGCAAAGGATTCAACTTAACAGGGCTCTTTGCTCTCTTGTCTGTCTGCACAACACAGTTTCATCTCACCTGTTCAGGAATTTATGTCTGGATGAGTCACAGGAATCAAAATATATAGAAACAACTAAAGAGTTTTAAAATAGGCAAAACGGTGTAATCTTTTTAATATAAAACACACCAGCATTCTTCTCTTTTTGGCTAATGTCACTTTTTTTTCTTGCTGTTCTGGCGACATGAATTTGCTGCAGGGAAGATATGAGCAAGGGGCGTCAGAGCACGAGAACTGGGTCACGGAGAGAAGAGTACAGGACAAGCCCATCAATAACGCAGATCTGCATCGGAAGAAAACACACACCCTCATGGGCCCGAACAGATACATGCACGTGTGCTGACACACATAGAGATGCAGCACGTCCTGCACCTGCAGCAAACAAAGATGACATGCTAAACTGTGTCACAAGGAGAAAGGGCCGCAGCAAATAGTCTGGTGATCAGCAAAGCTAATGAACATTAAGTGCTGAGATGAATATTTTTTATTGATTGGGTAAATGGCTCTTAAGCATGGAATACTACAGTCTAATTTCAAACTATTTTATCGGACAAAAAACAACAAAAGGTGTTTGTTTTTGCCTTTCTGTTCTGCACACCATATCGTTTCTGATGGTTCATTGAACACTAAAATGTTTATACAGAAAAGGTCCATTTCTGCTTTATTTTACAGGCACATCAGAAGCTCTGACTCGCCTCTGAAGACAAACACGGAATTGCGCTTATTTTTTTTATTTATGAATGTAAATGAGTTTCAGGTATTGTTGGTGAGCATGCGGTGCTTCTGGGCTTCCCTTCATGCACAAGACAATGAAAACAAAAAGAGGCTGTGAAAATGAGATAGACACATTTAAGACAAGGCAAACGTCAAATAACAAATACCAACCAGAACTAGTACCAGTCAGGATTATGTCTAGATATTCATTTATTTATTATTCTATCCAATTCACATCTGACTTTAAAAGAACTATGAGAATAACGAAAAGGCCTGCTTGAATTTCCCAAGATAAAAAGGTAGCTTGTATGTTATTCTTTTGAACTGTCTGTCAGACACAAAAAGCAGTAAATCATTTATCTGACAAGTAAATTATATTGGTTTTTATCAAGGATCAAGGTAAACCAAAGCCTTATAAAACTACTTCACAACTTTGTGTTTCTAGAGTTTAAATTTGTTATTCTCTTAATTATATTCTTAAATATGAGTAAGATGATGGGATGAGAATCTGCTGTGGTTCATGACAAGAAAAATGTTGACTTTAAATATCTTGGTCTCGTTTCGGTCTCCATAAAAGCAAGACCAAAACATGTAAACTATAAAAAGATAATAATACTACTAATAATACATAAATCAATGTGTTTTAACACCTAAGAAAGTCTACCACGTTCCCCCAGCCGTCCTCTAGTTCAGTTCAGTCCCTTTATTGTCCCCCAAGGGGGAATTAGTTCTGCAGTCAGGCATTTCAAGCACACAGCACAGCATAAAAGTCCATCAGCAATGTTGAAACAGACAACATTGTCGGTGTACTTTGATGTTGTGCTATATGTTTGAAAGAAAGATTTAAACAAGTTGCAAGCTGTGAAAAAGTGTGCCGATTCCTTTTTTTTTAAATCACACTCAAATGTTAATATCAGACAAAAATAACCAAAATTAACAGAAAAAGGGGAAAAATCTACCCAAGCAAACCTGGTTTATCATTAAAAAAGTGGATGGAGTGCTTTGCGAGGAGAAAATGTTCCAGTTTTAGTGAACTGCAGTCAGATTACCTCTTTTGTTATTTCACCATAAATGTTATTACTCAAACTTTTATTTTTTTTAACTACCTCTACTTCCCATCTTCGTGCCTGCAATTGAGGCTCAAAACCAACTACCACTAACAGGCTCCTGAGAGTGTGCTGGTGTAACTGTATGCAGATTAAAGTAATGCCACCCCACGTACTGGATGTAATACTCAGCTTGATGAAGGAAGCTTTTTCCTGCTGTAGGAGGGAAATTTGAGGGCTGGGAAAAAAACTGGCAGCAGAAATTTGCATTGTTTTTGAGGAAATGCTGCTTGGAAAAAACAGCCAAAAGCTGCACAAATTAGCAAGTAAGGCAATTTTACTAAATAGTAAATAGTACTATTTACTATTCTTTACCCCTCTAACTCCTAGCTAGCACATAATAGAACTAATTAACAAACTATTATCAACGTTTTTAGTTCTAAAGTTACATCCTAAAGAGGAGAATAGCCAAAAACAGTGAATACTTTTGTGCAATAATAAGATTTCAGTTACCACTACCTTATGGGTCTGCAACTCAAGTCCAATGAGCTGAACTTTGAACTTTTAGATTTATCACTGCTCCAACACACCTAAATCAAATGATACCAAGGATGATGCTGCATCGGCGGTACATTCAAAAGTTGTTAGATTCTCTCTACACCAGTACGGAGACTTTCTGAACAAGACTTGGTATTGTACCCTTCATCAACATGCAAACTGGATTTTTGCTGAGAAAACTGAGATTTCTAAATTAAAGAAAAAAACACTTTGCACAGAAGAGATCCTTGAAAATTAAAAATGATTAGAGACAATGACATGGAGAGGCCAGCTTCACACAGAATTCACAGCTGTGTGGTGTGAATCAGTCACCACTTCTTTTATGAGAGGACACCAACAAAAACCTTTTAAAAATGTTCCTTTTGTTTAGATTTTTTTTTAATGGTGAATTTGGATGTTTTTTGTGTTTGAAAAGTGCCTTTTCTGTGCCTTACGCTACAGAAATCCAATAAATCTATTGTTCTTCAACTTAAAATCAGTGACATTTCACAACTTGGTGGACTATTGTATTTTGCAAATAGATTTATGAAAAGAGATAGCATGTAATAATTTGAGAGGATAAGAACGTTATTTTTCTGTTTATGGAACAAATCTGTAATACAATCTGTCTAAAGAAAACAAAGAGAATAGATCAATATTTACCTTCAACAAAATAACAGAATATAATATTCAATTTATGAGTATATGGATTCAATAGAGTGTTGTGTCATTACAAAGATTACATGTTTTTTCTTTACTATTCTTATATTAACATATACACATTGGCTGTTGAATGTGTTTAGTTGTCTGTATTATATATGTTCTATATAATATTGTGAAAGTAAAAATTATAATTAAGTTAAAATGTCACACAGACTTATACCACATTTAGACTTTTAGAAATTAGCATAACTGGCAGATTTCAATCAAAAATAAGCATGCCGCGGGTCAAAACCTGAAGAGAAAATTGGATGAACGGTAAAGAAAAAGAAAAGAACCAACATGATAAATGTAACCTTGTCAGAAGTTTTGGGTCATAAAGCTGCTCTGATTAACTGAGCATGGCTGAGCAGAGCCGCAGTGACTCCCTGAAACACAGCAAAGCTGACAAGTTCAATTCAATTCTTGTCAGTTTTATTTATGTAGCACCAATCTGAAACAAAATGCCATCTCAAGAGACTCTGTATAATGTGATAAAATAGGCAGTAGATGTCTTTCACTCGGAATATACAATATTCATACTCTACGCTCCACAGTTCTAGATTTCTCATCAATAACCTGTTTTAGTAATGAAAAGAGTTAAAGTCGAGTTTTAACAGCAGTGGAAATTAGCTACTTTTCCACAATTCGTCATTTTACAACCACAAACTTCTGTGTTTTATTTAGAATTTACGAAAAAAGTAAATTAGCAGAAATTTGATACGCTTCTTTACAAATAAAAATCCCATAAGGTGTGTTGGATATAAGAATCCTGCAGGGTTCAATTCAAAACGCCTCAGATGTTTGTTAGAGAACATCAGAAAACCAGGGAACACACAAGCTGTTGATAAGACAACTTGTGCACATATAGATTGTAAAAAAGAAAGTTATCATCAAAAGAAAGATGAAAAAAACTGATAATGTTTGCCACAAGCCATATAGGCGACACAGCAAACATGTTAAAATCATCTGGTCAGATTAAAACAAAACTGAAGTTTTCGGCTTGCATTCAAAAAACTTTGTGGTAGAAACCTACCACTGCACAGGACCCTGAAGGCACCAGTCTGAAACACGGTGGAGGCAGCATAATGGTGTGGGAATGCTTTTCTTCTACAGAGACATTGACGATGGAGTGAACTAAATGAGGATCTTTAGATCTCTACATCTAAGCATGTCCGTCCATCCATCCATCCATCCATCCATCCATCCATCCATCCATCCATCCATCCATTCATCCATTTTCTAACGCCGTTGTCCTTAGCGGGGTCAGGAGGGGTTCTGGTGTCCATCTCCAGCTAACGTTCTGGGCGAGAGGTGGGGTCATCCTGGACAAGTCGCCAGTCTGTCGCAGATGTTCATACATTAGAATTCCAATACTTTGTATTTATAGATCCAATAAAATTGTAATAAAATACGTCACACTTTGTGGTTTTAAAGTGAAAAAGTCTGAAACATGGTGGATTATATGAATACTTTTTCCACACACTGCAAACTCATGGAGAATTTCCTTTTTTCTGTAAAAACATGGACTTTTTTTTTTAGTTTATTTTCACTACAGATCAACTCGACTCCAGGTATTTGCGGTCACTCCGGTGCTTTGACCTCACAGAGACCCACTACACAACCCGAGGCCCCCCGAGTTAAACTGACATGCTACGTTTCTCCACCTTTCTTCCCTCCTCACTTTTACATCTCACCTCCTTCCTCTTCTGAAAGCAGTACAGCCTTTTCTCTCCCTCGCCTCTTTTTTTGGTCTCTCTCCGCAGTACTGTGCATCAGATAAGAAAACAGGGCATCCTGTTCACTGACCTTTCTCTAAATCATTTCCTCTTCCACATTTTCCTGCAGAAACACACACAGATACTCAAATACGTCCAGCAAAATGCTGCGCCCAAACATATACTCATGTTTATTACTATTATGCATTCAGAAGAGGGTAAACATGCGCACTATTCGAACATCTGGAGATAAAGCATAATATTAATTAAAAAACAGAACAGCTTAGGTACAGCTGAAGATTAGTCATGAATTAAACAGTCAAGCAACTCTCATTATGCACGTCGTCGATTCTTCATTGCTGAAGTACAGCAGCTCGTCTCGGTTTGGGCCGATAACCCAGAGAACGACGGCTGTTATGCACCATAAAGAAGCATCGTGTCCCCATGTAGTCATTACTTGTGAGTCGGGATAGAGCAGCTGATAAATGGCTTCAAAAGTCTACAGTGCAGTGAAAAAAATCATTTTCCACCTTTTGTATTTCTTCAGTTCTTGCCTTGTTGTCATAATTAAATGTTTAAAGTCATCAAAGCAGATTTAATATCAGAAAAAAAAAAACATGAGTAAATGCAAATTGTAATTTTCTGATGATAGAAACTAGCTACTGACTGGCTTGTGTCACCCTCAGCACTCTCAGCTTTTTTTGTTTTATTTTGGCCCACACTAATATGAAAAACTGCAGAAATTCACCCACATTAGGGAGTTTTTAAGCCTCTGTGGCCAGTTTGAGAACCAAAGGCATAAAGCTAATCAGATTTAACTGACAACTTTGACTAGACCATTTTAAGACCTTGCTATGGAGCAGAACTCATTGCTCCAACCTCGGATCCTCGCACTACCAGCACCATGTTCTCTGAAATGATTTGATGATTTGTTATTGCTGAGAACAACAAAATCCTTAAAACTTTAAAAATGCCTTTGTAACTTTTTCCAAACTGATAGATGTCGACGACTTTGTTTCTCATCTGTTCTTGAATTTGTGTAGGACGGGTCAGGATGTTTTGCTTTTACAAGTCTTTAAACCTACTTCATTCTGTCAGACAGGTTCTGTTTAACTCATTTCCTGATTCTACAGATCTTGCAGGAATCAGTCCAGGGTGTTGTTATTGAACCTGAACTCAGCTTTGCAAAAGTTGAATTCTGATTAAGCAAAGGTTAGTGTGGATAGTTGTTTTTTTTCTCTTAAAGTTCGCAAAATCTTTTTAGATTTCTCAGGTGATTTTTGATCAATGGTGAAGCAAGTTTAATTATATGAAACATTCAAATGTGACAAAAGAAAAAAAACCTGTGAATTTCAAACAACAACAAAGATATAAAATTAATGAAGTTCCTGAACGCATTTTCAATGAATGATCAAACAAATGCTATCCAGGAAACTTGAGAAAAAGGAGGAGCAAAGTGAGAAAACATCTTCCAGGATTAAACATTTTGTTCATCCTCTGTTCATTTCGCACATTCTTTACCTCTCTGACTGATTTTTCTTTCCGCTTCTGTCGGTCCTGCAGTTTCAGAGCCATTAAATAAACATTTGATCTGCCCACTTAGTAGGAAAAAACTTTAGAATTTTCGAAGCTTCTTTTCACAATATTCTGAAAGTGATGGACACTTGTGCAGAGAGCTGAAAAACCGTCAGGCGATCTGAAACGCTCCTCTGTGGTCCCTTCAAGGCCACAGTGTGTGTTCATCACTTGGCAGAGCTAAACGGTCCACCTAAAGGCACAGATCTATCGATCCTCCCCGATGCCCGAGGTGACAGAATGGCACAAAGACGCACACCGACACGCTCTTTCAATCTTCCTCCTTTTCCCCTCCAAACTCAAGAGAATCCCTGATGCAGAGGACGTTCACTCTCACACTGCACCCAAAAAGCCTTTTTACATAAACAGCAGCCCTGTGACTCTATAATTAACACGCATCCTGTTCATTAACAAACACAAACCGCACAGGTCAGTGGCGTCTGCTCGACAGCGTTCATCTTCCACTACAGAACCGGCTCTACAAATTGGCCTAATTAACTCATCAGAGGTGTCATGACATGCACTTAGGCACAAATTTGAGAGCCAAATGAGGAGCAGCACCAAACACACACAGATGGACGAGAGGAAGTCAACTTACAGTTAGGTGTTAGAGGATCCCAGCAAGTAAAACAGTGAGAGGAGAGTGAAGGAGGGGTTGACAGAAGATAGAAAGAGGAAAAAGTGATGTTATGTCTTCCTTCTTCTTCTTCTTAATGAGCTCCAGGAAGGTCCTGTCACATATCTTTCCCCCAGTCCGCGGTTAGAGTAACTCCATATATATGTCTTGTTTGCTCTTTAAAGAGCTGCGGGAACACTGTTTGATTTATGCATTGTAAATACAGAAGCACATCAAACACACACCAACATGCACACTGCAGTCTGCGCTGTGACTGAGAAGTGGCTCGAGTGAGCCGGCGGCTCTACTGCTGCTGCCGCCGCTGCTGCTGTGGCTGGCGTGACGGAAAGCGAGACCAGCGAGAAAGAGAGGAGGAGGAGGAGGAAGAGGAGGAGGGAGGAAGCCGACGAGTAAAAGCAGCCGAGTCGTGGGGTAGGTGGGTGAGGAGGAAGAGGAGGAGGTTACAACACAGAAGAGGAGGGAAGGAAGACAGACAATTAAAGGGCAGAGAACCAAGATAGCAACAAAAAGAAGGAGTGAGCTATAAAGAACCCAGACTTGTGTGTCACACCTCAGCGGCTGCCTGTGACTCAGACAAAAACAACAACAACAAAAAAAAACACTTCTGACCACTTCAATTAATATGATTTCCAACCACACGCCACAAACTGCTCCTGTTCGCTGTTTGCATACAGATAAATACTTCAAAAACACACAACGACATACTTGAGGATCACACAAGAGGCTTGCCAGACTCTCTGTGCATTTCAAATCAGATGTTCGCCGACACGCTCCAGCCTCAAACTGAAAGAGGGGAAAAATATATATTTATAGCCGCAGATGACAAAAAAAGCCACAGCAACACCGGTGACAACAGGCTTAAGTTTTAACTATCTGGGCTTGAACCTTGGATTAGGCAGGGTTTAATTTACCCCTGCTGCCGCGAAGGGGATGACTAATTCTGGTAGAACAAAAGACCCGCTCCACTCTGGGCCTTATCACCCCGAGCAGGTACACAACCAAACACAATGAGACGAGCAGCACACCCACCACAGCACTTAGCATTTACGAGCGCATGCAGCTCGATGCAAATACGGCGAGTATTGGAGGTCACGGTGATCATGAGTTAACCTTTCTGAATATGGGAGGTGGCGTCAGGGAGAGTGGGCGGAAAGTCTACTTTCTGCGTTTATTACATTGAGGATTGATGACCTGGATGCCAAAGACTGATTCATGAGCTCATACCTGCCAAAAGATTACCCAAGATGCCTTCTAGCCTGCTAACAAACTGCTTACTCTGGGTCTGCAGCTAAATTTATGTAATCTAGTGCTGATGCCAAATACATTTGTGCTTTTTTTCAGTTAGTTATTGATGTTTCCTTTTTTTTTGTCAGTGATTACTGATGTTTTTTGTGGATTTTCTTTTCTGCTAGCCCACCCCGAACTTCAGCTTACAATAGGATTCAACTATCCAGAAGCAGAGATGTACTGCATGCATAAAAAAACCCTCCAGATCAAAGCAAAATAAAAATCAAACTCACAGCAATGAGGCATATTTAATGCAAGACTTTGAAGTTCAAAATGTTTGACATATTTTGGAATCTCAGTTCCTGAAAAGCACACTGAGGCTAATAGGGATTGGTCCTTAAGTCACAGCAGAAAGCACAAGTTGAACGTCAAAGTGTGAGATCCTCCTGGCTGTCAAATGAGAAGCCTAAAAGTGCTGCTGCTTCAATGTCACTTTCCACTTTCAGCATTATTTAAACAGCTCTAACATCTTAACACCAACTCAGAGACTTGTGCAGCTCATCTATCTTTCATTACTCCTTCGTGCGTGTGTTGGCAGATGTGACAGTCTGTGCAAAGATGACAGAAGTAAGACACTGGTGGCTAAAGCTACAGAGGATCTCACACAAACAGTGTTTCCAAACTGGGGTAAGTGGAGAGAAAAAAGGAGTTGGTCGAGTTCCCAAGGTGAGCTCATGTTCTCATTCCTAATCAACCACCAACAACAGTGTCCTTGAGTTTTTTCTACTTGAATCTCAGTCCCATGATGCGGATGTGTTAACAAATTGTGTCCTTAAAGAATTTAAACTAACAATGCTCCCTTTATGTGACTCTGATAACAGGGGGGAAAAAACACCTTTGTTTGCATTAAAACTGTACTATGCAGGGTATACAGGGTTAGAGGTCACAAATTGTTAAAATCCACAAATACTTGGTTTTAAACACGCTTAAAACTGTGTGCATATTCTAGACTCATAATGCCATTTTATAGCACATTTAAGTAATTGTGTAATTTTCAGTTATAATAAAAATGCTGTACATATTGAACATGACCTAAAAGAAACTTGACTTCGTAATTTAAGACCTTGAAATTGGGCTTCTGTCTCTTTAAGAAGCTCCTGCTCTTTCCGACACTCCACCTTTAACGTGATTAGAAACAAAGTTCCTCTATCAAGCCTTTAATGTTTTTATCAGTGTTTCACTCAGCAGATGCACAGTTCCACCAGGTGTTTCCTAACTGTTGCTGCCGCTAGTCTAGAGGAGCTGACTGCCAGCCAATAGTGCGTCAAATAGCAGTGCATCTAGGTATCTCAGCTTCCAAAGGTGAATAATCTTCAGAATATTTTCAAAAAAATGTGGGAATATGTGATTTTTCATAGTTTCTGCTGGGCAAGGCCAAGGCAGGTTTGAGAAGAAAATCTCAAGTTTACGATATCAAAGTCCAAGTAAACTCTCAAGTGTTTCTCCCCAACCCAAGGACAAGTCTTACATGAACATTTTCTACTCGGTGCTGTAGGTTATGAATACAAAACCTGTTTTATTTATCCAACCATTTCTCACATAAACATTTAATAATTCAAATTCACTTCAAAGCAGTGCACTCAACAATTTAAAAATACTTTTGACTATTGTGGCATAAAAGTCCAACAGTTATATGATGATAAATTCTCACTATATATAATTATTTGGTGTGCATATATTGCATAAAAACATCAGCGTGTGTTTATGTTCAAAGAAGAATGGTGGAAATATGTTAAAGCCTAGAATGAATCTAACAAGATATTATATATCATATATTATTTTTTTGCAATGAAAAGAACTGAAGGTGTTTTTATATTGACAGGATTAAAACTTGTTCGTCCATGTATCTGAAATATTTACTGAGAATCAGAAGATTTGCAATGTTCTAAACCATTGTTGCCAACTTTAAAAAGAAAACATGTCACAACATATGTCACAAATTAACAAATAAAGAGAGAGGTGTTATGTAGCCAGTAAATTGAAATGTGATTTTTTTTTTATATATGTGAAAATAAGTGCTTTTATTAGGAAGAATATCTGTAAGGATGTCAGTTTAACAATGTGAGAAGCATGTTTAATCTGTTTGTATTCATGTGTTCATTCTTATACAGCTCACATTCACAGATGCTATAAACCATTAGTAGCCAACGTCCCTGATAAACCAAATGCATCCTTTTGTTGGAGAATATGCTCATTGTTGTAGGAGTGCTGCTCTGTGCCTTATCATCTTACTTTCACTGCTGATTACACAACATTAAGATCATCCATGACACTTGAGATCCAGGGGACTGGGCTTGTGAGCTGTGATGAGTGAAGAGTTTGGATGAAGGGTGGAGGAACGAGTGTGGTTTTGTGCAGCCGATTCATTTTAATATTGATACTTGTTTGCACGTAGAAAAAAAATGTGTTATTTTATGTTTCATATTGCCTTTTAATGCAATTTTCTTCTTCTTTTTTCTTTTTTTTGTTGCTATTTTTGACCTACATGAATATGTTTTAAACTTTATAAAAACCACCAAATGCATATTGTTTTATTAGGTAAAGTTTTTTGTGTGTGGGTCTTAACTTATCTTTTTGTGATTTTGCTTCTTTGCTCATGTAAAGCAATGACAGCTTTTATTAAACAGAGCAGTCAGACATGGGAAGGTGGTGTTGTTAAAAAGTCCAGTCTGAAATTAGCCTAGATCCAGCCAAACGATAAAGAAGCAGCTCTTCATACCGCATGGATCATTAAAATGTTGAAATTAAAACTACAATGTTAGAGGTAATTGAGGATTGCAGCTACTTGTTAAATTAATAACCCACAATCTCAAGGAAGAAAGAAATATGATGAATAGGGTAAATGTAATTAGAATTAATAACTTGATTTTTATTGTTACACCTTTGAGATTAAAGACCTTCTGAAAGCATGAAGTAGGAAAATCTGCAAGTAAATAGATTAAAATTATATTTAAGGGTATTATAAAGACTCAAAATGCACTTTTTGGCTCTATGTTGTAAAAGACAGACAAATATAAGGACATCTTCATAAATTGGGATCAACATCTGTATAGGTCAATGCGAGTCATTTTTTTAACATATTGGTATGATATGGTTGGTGATATGGTTTTAATATCTCCCTAGTTTGTTCCTCATATGCTTGGAGCTGCTAGACTGGAAATTATTTATGTAATCTACAGGTGTAGTTAAAGTTCTTGGCTGCAACATTGTTGGTTTTAGCAAACTCTGCAACTTCAGGCTTTGTGGTGACGATTTTCCTCGACTTTAAAACAAAATTGATCAGAGTAATTACCAATTTTTAATAACTTCTGGGCTTAATCCAACTTGCTGCACTGCCTTCCTTCACTGTAGATATTTATGTGAGTGTTATAAGAACTTTTATTAACTTCTATGTATTTATTGTGCTATATTTTGTCACATTACAAAAGACATAATATATATATATATATATA
>CAEGAG010255615.1:0-19619 GCA_903067065.1 Brachyrhaphis terrabensis
AAATTAATTTATTGCAAAGATATAGAAGATAAAAACTCAGCCGGGTCACTTTTGACCCATGTTTTGCATCAAAGGGTTAAAAACTGAATATCTGAATTTATTAAGATAGCACTTCTTTCATCCTTGGCTGTTGCAATCATTTCTGTGCCCTGAAGCTCTAAAAGCAATCATAGTAGGGTCAGACTAATTGAACGTTATATTTTTTTTATTGTATTGAAAATGTAAAAAAAAAAAAAAAAAAAAGAAAACTTTTGATGAGAAAATATTTTACAAGTTTACAAGTTGTTTTACCTTACAGCTGGCGGGAGGTGGTTGGTTTGGTCATGTAAGAGTTGGGCTGATGTACATGAAATGCTTTTTTGTAGTGGACATTGAATGCATTTAGAATAATTAGTAGATGAGCATTTAATCCATATTCAGAACATGATTCTCATGGTTATTGCTAGGCTACAGGAGTGACATCAGCAAAATATGGAGTAAAAGGTTCAGAGATTCTAGTATCTCAATTTTTTGCTTTTTGTAACTATTACACTAAATGATAAGGTGACTTCACCTAAATGTTTTGAATAGTCAATCACATTATGGTTGGCAATCAAAGGTAGGTACTCATTATGAAATTGATTGCAGGAGACATATAGACATATGTCAGAAAGTGTTCCTGATATCTTTATGGAAGACATCAGTTATCCTGCTCAAACTTTTGTTTTATTAAATGTTTTTTTTTTTTAATAAAACAATATTTTATTAAAAATGTTTTTTTTTTAACATCTCCTTAAGACATTGGTTTGAGAACTGATTGAAGGTTAGCTACTGGAAACATGCACAGCTCACTTCAGTTCTAGTCATAGAAGTGATTGCTATTTAACTGTGGAGGCTATGTTTGAAATGAAAAGGATTTAAGAACCATAGCCTGCACAAAGACAATAAAAGGGGATGTCTTACCTTCATAAAATAAGGACTGCCTGATGAATTCACCAGAATTGACAGATGATTAGATTTCTGAGTAACCAGATAACCAAAACCAGATATCTACATTTCATGTATTAAAAGACATATTATACATTATTTTCTTTATTGTTTACATAAAATTGGACAGAATCTTTCCTTTTGTATAATTTCAGATACCAAAGATATTTCTGGACAAAGATCCTAGAGGTTATTTCTGGAATTTACTGGACTCTGGAAAAAATGTGTAATAAAAAAAAGAAAATAAAGTCCTGCAGATTTGAGGCTGACATTGTCATTTCTGTCTTGACCCGCCCTGTTGCTGACCTGCACCAACATGACCACTTCAGTAGACAACAGTAGTTTAACTTCAGTGGATCTGAGAACATCAATGTGGTTCAATTTGAATGTGCAGCCATTTATTTCAGTCACTCCATCACTAAGAAACATGTCATATTGATTAATCACAGACAGACTAACGTTTCCAAACATTTATTTCTGTTAGTTATGGTGATTTTCTGCAGTAAATGAAAGGATGACATATAAAATTAGATTGTTGTATCAGAATATGCTCCTATTTAAATCTTTAGTATGATATATATGTATGGTACATACTAAAGATTTAAATCTTTACCAGAAACGTCTATTATTTCTGGTAATGCCAATATGTGCTGTTTGTTCAATCAGTCATGATCTCCAAAAGGAAATGTTAGACTGTGGCATTTCTATGTTACAAGACACTTCTGAGACCTTCAAAACCTTTTATTAAAATATTTTAACTGCATACATGTGTCTGAGTGTGTATATGGAATTATAAGCTGCCACTAATTAGAGAAGTTCACACAAGAAATTAAAACTTTTGCACCTGATTCTTGTTTCCAGTGATAACTGTTGCTGAATGTTTTAATGTGATCATACTGCTCTGGATGAAAGAACTGTTCATATGAATCATTAACAGCATAAAATGAAGATAAGATTTATCCACAATGACTGTCAATATGTACTACAGTTTGCTAGATTTTATTCCAAAATTTAAGACTGGAATCCTTTAGCATGGTCTGTAAAATCCAATGCTGTTTTATGAAATGATGATTTGATATCTTTCTGGTATCAAATCAGCTGTTGCTAAGATTATTTAAGTCTGGAACATCTGTAGAGAGCTGACCTCTTACCTACTAAACAACTCCCTGTCTGTTCTTGTTCAGTGGAGTGGAAGCAGCAGCATACATCTTCTTGCATTTTGCCATGGAAGCCATAGCTTTGTTCAGTTATAATGAGTGAGACTGTTTACTTTTTTAACCTTCGCAGCCATGCTGGGAGGGGCAGCATGCTCAGTGTTTGTAGCTCCCACTTTGAGCACTTCATGCCTGCTGGCTCTAAAAGCATTCTCACCAGTCATGATCATGGGAAAAACATCTACTCATTTTCTTAACGCCACAATCTGCTGACATTTAGTCACACTTTGGTGCTTTTACAACTGAAAAGCCACACTTGTAGACTGATCAGGGCTTAATTTGCCTGAAAACAACCTTCTCCTGTTAGCCTTAGAAACGACACCATCTGTATCTTTATGGATAAAGCAGGTGTCAAGATACGCCGTTCAGCTTGATGACCATCAGTAACAACGAGAGTCAGAATTTAACAAGAATGCTCAAGGTGACCTTGAGTCAGTGAGTTGAAACACTGTGTTCCTTTCATTTGTTTGAAAGGACCGGAGAGGTTGCCCTCTCTGCACTTATTTCATTGGACCACCAATGGCAGGTGACATTGCTGCCTCACATGCATACAAATGTCACAGTGAGCAGGTGTATTCCTGTGGAGAAACTATTCAATATTCTACTAATTTCTCTCTTTAATCTGTGTTTAGGAAGGGTTTGTTCTCCTTTCCTCCAAGATCCCTGACTCTCATTTCCAACCTGGCTGGGGCTTTTCTTTGCAGAGCATTCCATCATGCAAAGAACTTAGCATGACCTTTCAGTTGACCTTTTCTGAAGAAAAAAAAAACAGCCTTTACGTTTCCACAGGGTTGAGATTTTCACATCCTTATACCTACAGTAATGTTTTAAGTCAGTTTAATAAATAAATACCTCATATGCTCTGGCAGGAAATGTGATACAGCTGGAGAACATTGTTTTATTGTTAAGACTGAAGCATAATAATACGACTTACACAACTGTCAGACACAGAGTGTGATGTCAGAATAGATTTGCTGCAGGTACAATCTGTTCATTCAGAATTTACCATTCCAAAAACAATTACACAGAATACTCTCTTCTCTGAATGGTACAAAGACATTTTGTGGAAGAGTAAACTACCACAATTACTATACTGGAAAATAAGGTAGCCTGGAGAGTCTCTTAAGGTGTATCTGAAGGTGTAGCTTTGCAATTTAAAAAGAAGACAGTTTGTGATTTTGTGTTGTTTTGAAATGAAATCTTTTTACCATCTAAAGTTTCTCAAATTAGAGCACACAAGCATGCCAAGAAAACTACCACTCTCCACATGTGTTCTTCCACTTCTTCATGCAAAAACTGAAGAGTATTCAGTAACAGAGTCATCTTAGAATTATCAATATTATTTCTATTTGCTTAATGCCACGGTAATAATAGAACATGTCAGAGATGTATTTCTTTACGTCTTCAGCATTACAAGTGTATATAGAAGAGCTTTCTATTATATTTTCTTATTTTCCCACTGAACAGCAGACCACAGCAGCGTCTGTTTTAAACCAGGAACCTCTTCAAGCTAAAACAGCTCCACACAGCACACAGTCCCTTGTCACTTCTTCTATTTCACCAAAAATCCAATAGTGTTTTAATTCAATTAGTAAAGAGTTAACAAAAGTAATTGTAACATCCCATCAGCAGTGGAATATCTGTCTCCTCAGGACTATGGGCAGGCCTCCAGTGAATTGGTAATGATTTTCCTGACTGGAGTGGAAGAGAACAGCCTGAGGACTTGGCCTGAGATAAGGACAAGTAATGATCTTTGGCCAGTGAGTGAGACATGCTGTGGCCGTTTCCACTCTTGTGGTCTAATTCTGCATTCCAACAAATGCTCTGCATGGAGTCATTGCCCCACTCAAGGATGTGTGCTGGAAGTCCCACCGAGGGAGACTAAAGCTCAGTGTCTGGGATGTGCTGGGAAGTTCCTTAGGGGAAGCAAGTGCTGTCTTCCACTATGGCATTTAAAAAGGCCAGTCTTTCATTCTGGTAAGAGGAGGGGAAGAGAGGATATGGAGGGTGGGGAGGGGGTGAAGGGGCTTCCTGGCTGAGTCTGCAGGACCGTAACAGATGGCCAACTGGACAGCCACAATGGGGCCTTCTGGTGCCATCCTCATGCTACATATGCTTCACCCTCCGGCTATGACTTCCTAGAGATTGAAATTTCTCACAATTTTTCACAGCCGTCACCATGACTACACAGCCCTTAATGGCTGAACAGACTTCAGCATGGATCAGCACAAACACACAGCAGCATTAACAACCTCTTCAAAGTGTAAATCGCCATATGTGAGGGAGTTTAAAGCTGGTTGTTGGTTATTTGTTTAAGAGACTTACCACAAACATGGATAGTGGACAGCTGCGATAACTGCCTTTCACTATTTGTTCACTTTCTGATTTCTTGGATTCAGATGATTAATTTAATTTCTTTCTATTTATGACAGGATAATCAGGGGCATTTTCAAACAATGCTGAGCAGTCATCTGGAGAATCCTAATGCAGCAGTTGGGCTGCTTTGTTCAAATGATAAACCCTCTCTGATTTGTGGAACACTTTGAGGGCAAACACAATTGATTTTATTGTTATCAAAATGGGTCTGTGGAGTCTGGTCAATGAACTACTAAGGCAAGTGGACAGAATAGAGAGCATAAGTGCTTTGAAGGAATTTAACCAGGATCACAAAATCATCATTCAAGCCAAATCCATCCGTTTACATTCAAGGCAAAAACACAAAGTTTGATAAACTTTGATAAAAAGAATTACGATATCATACAACTGTTAGAGAGTAGTAGGAGAATGATGGTGTAGCATGTTTTCCAATGACATTGCGTGAACAAACTTATTCATGTGTGATTTTAATTGTTTCTTATTTATTTAAAAATTGTGTTTTGTTGACAAGCAGAATACTTACAAATTTTTGCACACATCTGGAACAGTTGGTGTTGAATGTATGGCAATGAGATGCACAACCATTATTCAGGAATGCCATTGAGCATTGAAAGAAAAAAGAAGAAGTGGACAGAGATTAAAACGATACACCCATTCTAAACCTGACCGTCACACTAACGCTTTGCTGCATAAGAAAAATGGTTGGAACAGACAAGTACAGAGGTCACTGATTACATGATCACTATTCAAATCTTGCACCTGCAGAGACTTTCTGGACCAAAGATGTTTGGTAGCTGGTAAAACTGCTTAATCTTTTATCTTTATATTTTGGTCAGACACATGACTAATTACAAAGAAACAACACAAACACAGCTGCTCATTATCAGCATTCTGTTGTTCTATCACTCCGTTCTCAGGGGAAAGTAAACCGTGGCATCTCTATGCCCTTGCCAATACTTTGTGAAACAAACAAAGTTGTGAAGCAGAACTAGGAACTAATTTCATTAGCGGCTGCCATTTGTGACTGATTACAGGGTGTTCTCAGTGGCGGGCAAGGAGGTCTAAGGTTCTAAGAGGTTAATAACCAGTAACAATCAATTACTCACCCAATTTGATATGATCAATGGGGTTTCCAATCAGACAGACAAGAAGACGAGGTGAAGAATACAATAAAACCTCAAACATGCTGAGCAATGAGCAATAACTGAGCTGCACATCCATGTTTTATTCTAGAAGTTTTATCTATGAAGAATGCACTGTATCACAATGCACATCAGGGTGATAGTATGAAAAAGAATCCATGCCCCTCAAATTGTTTTCACTTTACAGCCACAAACCTAAATGTGTTTTCTATGGAGTTTCATGTGAAAAACCAATACAAAGTGGTCTAAAATGGTGAAGTTGAAAAGAAAGAAAACATGATTTTTAACCTTTTAAACCAATACAATTTGAAAAGTGTGATAGAGATTTGTATTCAGGCTTCCAGAGCAATATTTTACAAAACCACTTCTCCATGCTACAACAACTAAAAGTCATTCAGGGTATCTGTCTTTGGGTACATACAAAACAATGAAATATTTGTTCACTCTTCTTTGCAAGATAACTGGAAGCGCACTCAAATCAGATGAAGAATATCTGTTAACTGGATTGTTGAAGTCTTGCTGGACATTCTCATTGACTTTCAGTCCAGATTTCATTCACTCTGCCTGTATGCTTAGAGTGGTTATCCTGCTGAAGGGTGAACCTCTCCTCCTGACCCCCTAGTCTTAAGTCTTCTGTAACAGGTTTTCTTCCAGAATTGTCCTGATTTAGTACCAAGCATCTTCCCATCAACTCTGAGTAGCTTCCCTTTACCAGCTGAAGAAAGCATGAGGATGCCATCACCATATGCTGTCTTGTGTTCCAGGTATTGTCCTGTGTCAGGAAAACCAAGAGTTTTTTCTGGGATAGTGATGTCCAGTGTCTGACCTGTCCTTGGTCTTCACAATGTTGTTTCTTAACTAACGTTGTCTAACCAACTTCTAGATTTGCTTTATGAGCGTAAAAGTAAAGGGGGGTAAATATATGCCAACTACACTGTTCAGATTTTTATTCTAATAAAGGTGTTTTAAAATTATAATTTTCATTCCCCTTTCCAGTAATTGTATTATGCTAGTGTTTAGTATCCAAATTAAATACATTCAAGTTTGTGATGCTATTAATGCGAGAAAATATTAAATGTTTTTTAGGTCTGAAAACTCTCGGATGGCAGCTAAAAACCATTTATAAACACAGGATTGGAAGGTATTTGAGCAGATACAGCACGATAAGAAACAGATAAAACCAAATTCCTCAGCAGAATAAATCATGCTCCATGTGCATTGTCAAAAAAAACACTATACACAATTGATATTTTAATTAGTGCTACTGGTAGGGCTTTGTGTATTTCCATGCATCTCCATCTCTGTGATCACTGATATTTTTAATGATATCTACACCTCTGTCCCACTATTATTCACACAACAGAGAGTCTGGGCTTGTTATTTGAGGTGGCTTAGTCTCATGTAAAATGTAAAAATATTCTTTCCTTTCTTTATTCTAATCACCATTCATTTTGAAAGAACTTGTATCACCAAACAACCATTTCTCACTCCCTACTCGTCATGTATTGACGCATGGTCAATCCGTCATCGTCACATGTTAACGTGTGGGGTACCCCCTTTGCGTCCGAAATTGACGTGAGGTGCTTTACACTATTCCGAACCCTAATTTTTGTCCTAAACCTAACCAAATCGTCGGGTTTTGAAGGTTCGGTAGCGTTTGCGAGAGCCGTTCGCGTAAATAATCCATGTAAAACATGTGACTTTCCAAAGTCGTCAAAATGTGACGCTGAGGGAGCCGTCCCAAATTGTCAAGTATTGACGCGAAAGGGGTACCCAAGGCATTGAGATGTGATGCATGGTCAGTACGCGTCAATATATGACGAGTAGGGAGTGAAAATGTGTTGCACCAAAGCCTACAGAATCCTTGTAGGCTTCTATGTCTAAGGAGATAGAAGGCTTCTATCTCTAAATGTCCTTAACCTTTGGGTGCTAGGTTAGATATTCATAACCCTAAAGATGTATATTAGTGAAGCCAACAAATGCACAGGGAGAAAGACACATGGTGTGTGTATGTTTTTAACTGACTGCTGGGTCAATCAAACTAAAGTCCAAGTGAAGAGTTCCAGTGTCTATGGGTCAATGAACAACAGGCTTTCAGCTTAACATGAAACATCAGTAGGTCCTGATCATAGGACTCAAGGACCTGCCAGTGTGATGTGGATGTAGACGTTCTCTGATATAACTGGCTGGGTGCGAAGAGCTCTGTAAATCAGTAAAATAATCTTACTTTGCCCTCAGACATAAACCACAAGAAGTAGTACTACCAAATCCAGCATAACTCCGAGGTGCATGCGGACACTAACAATCATATTGCAATACTAGTTATGATGTCTGTTTTTAAAGCCCATATGAAAACTTATTTTTCTCATTGGCCTTCAGCCTAACAAACATGATTTCACTCAGTTTTTTATTGGAATTGATCTTATCAGTCTAACTACATTTTCTAATTGCTTTCTTTATCTTATTTATCTATTACTGATGTTCATCACTTTGTTTCAGCTGCGACTGGTGTTAAAGTGCTTTATAAATAAAGTTGATGATGATTTGGCTCAGACAGTTGGCAATCAAGGAGAACATTACCGCTCATGTGCCCAATGACAGCTGGTGTGTGTTACTCTCTGCCACTGACTGAGCAACACAGAAGCAGAAAAGAATGAGCAAAACAACACAAACTGGAAACAAGGAACTATAGAAGGATCAATTTCATCACGAAGAAGAATCCGGAAAAAAAGAGACAATACAAGTAAAAAGGGAATGTCCAAGTTAGGCAATGAACATAAGTCCTAATAGATTTATGTATTTTTTTTTAGAAGCTAGTTTCACTTAACCAGAACTGGACTTAAGAGGGTGTGGGCCCCTGGGCTTGAGCCAAGGTGGGGGCCCTACTTAATCATTGTTAAACAGTTGCATAACAATGTCACAGTATCCCTGATTTTCGTCCCTTTGGGTGGTCGGCGCTTGGCAATGACTTACTTGTGGAACCGATCCTATCCACAAACCTCATCTACCTACAAAGTCACAAAAATCAGCCACTGCCCACCATGAGAGAGGGCTGATGGACAGTCCCAACCACCAGGTCATCTCCCCATGGAAGGTTTACAACAATCACTCCATAATTGCCAACTTTTTGCTATAGTTTCCACACACTGTCGCAAAAGAATTTCAGCAAGTCAGATTTTTAAAGATTGTGATCGGCCAGAAAATTGCTACTGGTGCACCTTTAATGAATGTAAAGATCATTACTGCAAACAAAATAGTTCTTAAAGAAATACTTGAACATCTTGAGTATGTCTATTCAACAGAGCATTCCTAAGAAAGAAAAATTTGACAATGTTCTCTATCCATCATCTATGTATAGTATTTATTTATCCTTCTTCATTTCTGTCTTTATCTCTGTCTCCCTGCCTCTTTCAATTTTTATCAACTGTATCTTTCTCTATAATTATCAGGTTTATTTCCTTATCAAGCTCAGACAGTGAGGTTATTTCCCCTCTGAGAGCCAAACCTGGTCAAAACTTTTATTTGGTGATGACTGGATTTTAGCCGCGTGTCAGGGCTGGGCAGGAGCTACTTTGTACAGTTGGCCCTTCACCATATGATTAGGACAGTTCCTCCCGCTGCTACTAGCTGGAAGCTAAAGCTAGTTCCACTTTTTTAACTTCACATTGAGCGCGAGCAAGCAGAGCAGTCGCATTACTTTTCTGTGATTTTAGCCATTTTATTTCTCTTTGAATCGTTTTGTTGCTTTATTTCACTCACAGAAACCCGTTTCAAAGCATCACTGACTTTTAGCATCGTTTAAAATGCAAAACACAGCCACGGTGGATGGAGGCTAACTCAGCCTGTGTTTGGATATACTTACCACTAGCTGGCTTTCAAAACGCGATCTGGAGGAGAATCTTTTCTGATGTTTGTAATGATGTTCCGATTCTTTAAAATTAAAATCCATATTCCCTGCTTCTTGCTCAGCCCAGTAAGCTCACACAAACTCATCAGTTTTTACCCAAAGTGCAGGATCAGTACTGTACGGATTATCAGTGGTCATCGCTGCACCTGGTGAAGAAGTTCGCCCTTCTTCACCTGCCTCTGTGCAGGCACCGGATCAGTCAGAGATCCAGGTTTTGGCGGACCATAGAACCGCTGTTAGCAAGGCTAACATCTTAAGAAGCAGAGAGGGATGATGGTTCTGTTCCATGTCCGATATGTGTTTTAAAAAACCCTGTTAGCTAGAATATTTTCTTCATCACCTCTCGGTCGCACTCTTCTTTTTCTTTCGTTCCTGCGCTCCACTGTCATTCATTCTCTTGTCCGCCATCGTGATAAATCACTCCCTGATGCTGTGCCCCAAAGCGTAAGAAGTGTCCAACTTATTTGGACACTTCAAACAAGTTGGAGTTGGAGTTGAATACGACATCATACACCTGCTTCAGCAAACCCACCGTCATCTGGACAATCAGGCAGCGCTGTGAGGATCATGTTCATTTAATGCAACTCAGGCTGATCTGCTGATCAGAAACTCCATATGCAGGTAGAGGCCTCAACAACTACCTGAATCTATGACTATATCACAAGCAGACCACAGTTTATGACACTGGAAGGTCATGTGTCTAACTAGGTGGTTAACAGTTGAGGAGCTCCACATTGGACTGTACTCTCACCATTCACTCTGTAGACCTTCGCCTTCCAGAACTAGACGGTGTCTTCTCATCTAAAGAAATACTCCAATGATTCTGCAGCTGCTGGGTGTATCAGAGATGGACAAGAGGCTCAGTACAGGCCGCTTTGTGTCATGGTGTAGAAACAATCAACTCATCCTCATCTTGAAGAAGAAGAGGTGGTGGAGGACTATAAACACCTCGGTGTTCACCTCGTACTTCTGCTCAAACAATACATTTTGGTAACATAAACTGATTTTAAATCTATCAGAAGTTTAAATATTTTGGTCATCATCTATGTATAAGATAAATGCATTTCTACACTGTGTAAGATCTGTTTCGCTCTCTTTTATTATGGATCTTTCTCAATTTGCAACTAGGTTAATTTAAGTTAATATTTACTCTAGCAAGCAACAATAGCACAGCATTTCTCATGTTTATGAAGTTCATGTCCTCTTGCTTATTCTTAGCCCATGACTTTGTGATTCATTAACATATTTGGTCAAATTACTTGTCTGGTCTGATCTTTAATTTAGATCATAACTAAATTAAATTAAAAATTGACATATTTTGCCTTTATACACCATTGCTAAGTGGGAATGAATAATATGCTTAAAAGAGTCATACCACAAATCTTCAATAAAAGTTGCAGTCCATGTAGAGGTCAGCCCTGGATTAAAGTAATCTGTAGGACATTTCCCAAAGGGCATTGGATTTAATTTTGGAGTCATTAATACTAAAATATTCACGAAAAGGCAAGCAAATCTAATTATTTACATAGGGGGACTGTTTGTCAAAGGACGACGAAAAAATTCTGTCCATAACATAACAGATGGCAGTTCAGAATGGGAGCCATGTGGAAAAGTCATCCACAAATAATATGGAGCTTTTGGGTCTCATGTCATGCTGACACAGCTAAATGCATGGATGTGGCTCTGAGCTTCAACATTGACATCATTACAATCAGTCAGGAATAATAAAGGTCACTAACATTCTGTTAATCATGGATTAACATCCAATTAATAACATAATAAAGAATAACAGCATTACTAGCTTACACAATCCACAGTACTCCTGGAATATTACTACACACATAGTTTTAATTGTGCCTCCATAAAGGTGCAGTTGGCCTGAGTTGGCATATGATTTGTAGCTTTTTAAATAAGTGTCCCTTTTATTATACAGTGGAATTGGAAGGTATTATTATGATGTTACACCTTTGACCTGATGCTAAAACAGTCTTATAGGAGTTTACCTGCATACTGTAAGGTGTAAGATTGCATTTGACTGAAAAAGAGACATAGATTTAACTTGACTTGTGTCAATGTTTTACCAAAACTCAATTAAAGTAAGTTCAGGGAACATCTGGGTGTTTTATGAAGTTCAAATATGAACTCAAATCAAGTTAATAAATAGGTTTATTTCTCTTCATTAAGAAAATGCAAACTTGTTTTTTTGAGGCAACAAGTTTGTATATGGTTTTTAAGTAAGAAGAACTCATTAGATTTCACAGTGTAGAAAGGTTGGTTGGAAAATATTTTCTCTGTTCTTTGGCCAGGGAGAGATCATACCAGATCAAAAATAAATAAATAAATATGAAGTGAAAAGCTAATATGAGGCCCATTTTTATTTACAAGTTGCATGCTCTTGGTGCACAAACAGCCAAAAGTTGTATTAACTGTAATTCATACAATTTATGTAAACTGATTAGTGTGAACAGAATGTGAGCCCCTGCTTAGTTTTACTGTCAGGTTTCATTTTTATCATTTGCTCCTTTAATGCAGAAATGAGTCTGCCTCTGGGAGTGCTGTATTACTTTTTTTGAAATAATTAGATAACAGACTCAAGGTGAATCTATACCTGAAATGTTAAAGCTGGAATGGCATAGCTGCATAATTAAAAGCATTATAGGAACAGATGAAGGGTTGGATGAAGAAAAAAAACCAAAAAAACATGCCAATTTCCCACAATTGTCACATAGGTTTTGCCAGCACCCAGTGTTGACCACTTTGTTCAGCCCTCTAAGCCATTAAGCTATAAACATACACAGATCACCAACTTCAATGATGAAGCAGTGCTTGATAGACTCTGAAAGAAGTTTCCCAGTAATCCACTGTTAGTGAGTATCCCATAAAAAAAATAAAAAGCATCACTGATGTTAGGATTAAAGGAGACCTACTGGACTACAAATACTTTGTGAAAGCTATCAGGAATGACATTGAATTTTGCACCCACATTGATTAAGATTGCCTTCTTCTGCTGCTGCAGCACACAGGTGGAAAACCACAGGAACTACTCGAAAGCCTTTAGCTCTGCTAATTCTAAAATTCTGAAGAATTTTCTTAAGGATCATGGTTGGGGAGCTAAAATGGCCAACAGATTCTGCGATGATATAGATGACTAGTCTGCTTTTCCTCACAGTAAAGTCAGATCGATCTCCTGACGTGTTTGGCAAAGATAACTAGTATGATAAATGCAGGTGGAGGCAGACACATTATCTCACTGATGGCTCCTGGAAATGCTGGTGAAAGGAATTCCTTATGCCTCATTTCCACAGGGCGGTGTGGTTCGGCGCTCTGTTTCATGGTGCGCCATATTCAGGTGAGTTTCCACTGCTGGGCAGACTCTCACTGACTAGGCGGGGTTAAAACCAAACACCTAATGCGTTGCCATACTAGTGAAACAGCAAGTGTGTTGCTTCAGTATGTTTTATGCCTGTCACAAGCAGTAACATTTTCTGACCCCCAATCAAGCGACTGTGTTGTGTGGCACCAGTAGCTTCACCCTAACTGTCCTATAGCATTCCCCCACAGACCTCCAACTGAAATAGGTTTAACAATCACCCCACAACAGTACAGTACTGCTAAGTGGAATTACGCAACTCCAAGAGCTTCAGCAAGGCGTTCATGTCTGGAAGAGACTTTTGTGCTGGTGATGTGATGCTTAACATGGACAACATTTCACTCAGGAGCTCATCAACTCTTAGAAAGGTCATGAAGATATTTAGGACAGCACAAAAAAGTCGCCCAAGTTAAAGACTCAAGTAAATATCTGGTCAAATGTCAACATTTTATTTTTAACATCACATTATAAAGATGGAAAAAAAATATGTGAATAGTAAAAACCAGTCTTAGTAACAGTATAACTAATTTGCCTCCTTTTTAGAAATAAAAATAATTACTTCAAAGACCATGTAAAGTAAATTGTTATAAATGATTGTTATAAATGAGTTGTAATTAATTTTGGAGTGGAGTCAACACTTTGCTTCACCTGTCTTTCATTCTGTGCCCTCTTTCTTCAGGTCATCTCCCACTGGGTATGGGAGCTAAAGCTTCACTCTTCAACAATCTACTCCTGCTTCCCCTGTGAACCCTGAACCTTCGTGATTTTATGTTCCTGTTTTTTAAAAAGTCAGAGACAGAAAATATGGTAGAAAGAGGAGCATTGATGTCTCCCCCAGACAAGTTTGAACTGATTGGTTACTATCAAAAGAAATGACCTGATTTGAAAACTGAAAAACTTTGGACCCAAAATGATCAAAACATCAAAGGTACACAACTTGTTTCCATGCACTGTAAATGAGGCCACTTTGATTTCTGATTGATGTAATATGTACTGCAGACATGACAAGAGTTTTACTGTTGAAGCCTTAAAAGAGAAGAAGTTTTACATGTTGACATCATTTACAGTAAAAGCTGCAACTCCAAAAGGTGGCATTCTAGTTTGAAGGTCTCATTGTGTTCTGGATACTATGTACTTATAGTACACTTCACTGACATCCTTTGCATTGAATTGCACAGTATACACTTTGTATACTTTTTGTAAGCAAAGTCCAGCTTTTTACAGCTCACACAGGACCTTTGGAGAACAGAACGGAAAGAAAGACATGCAGGAGTCCCCCGGCCATGCTTCCTACTCCACAGATAACTCCTGCATTAAATCAGAGGTAAACACAGACTCATCTCCTCCTCACACATCTCCAAGCCAGACTTGTCCATGCAAACACTCCAGCGTCACACACAGCCTGCAGGCACACAGATTTTACAGATAGATTTCTACAGTATGAACATCTGTGCTCTATTGTTGTCTACAGAAAAGCCCTTTTAAGGCCTCCCATCCCCCTCACCCTTGCCTCCTCTCTCCACCTCTCAACTCCCTTCTCTTCCCCTCTCTGTGCTGTTAGGCTGCAGCATCCCTCTGTAAGGGCAGAAAATGATAATGTGAGGACGAGCGACCACTCCAGCTTTACCTTTCAACGACGGGAGTGATGTAAGGGATTCAGCTGAGACGTTGCTGCTTCTGAGTGTTGGCTAATAACATCATATGACCACAAACCACCTGCTCCCTCTACTCGGTCATATGACCAGCTTTAGCTCTGGAACAGCACTCTGGGATTTGTAGTTTGTTTGTGTAGATAAGGCCAAGTGTTTCAGATAAGAACATTTGCCACTAATAATTGCTATTTAGAGCTCAAAAGAACTATACTTATTTATTTTTTATTAAGAAGTTACATAAAAAGCAGCAAAGGTCTAGTAATAAGATGAAGTAACTCATCATCAGGGTGTGGTCCTCTCTGCAACATCCAATTGTGTATTACCACAATGCAATGATTTAGAGAAGCATTTGTTTCTGAACAGCAGTTTCAACCCCTTGACAAAATACATTGCTTCCCTAAATTTGATAAGTCAAAATTCTAACATACTAAAAAAAGAATTACAGAGCTCACAAAATGCTTTTATTATTATTATTATTAATGTGAAACATGTACCATAAGGTGTCTGCCAAAGGTATTCACACCCATGGATTTACCCCGCTGCCTTTTTAAAAAAAATTAAATAGTTCTAAGTTAATAGGGCTGCACAGTGGCGCAGTTGGTAGCTCTGTTGCCTTGCAGCAAGAAGGTCCTGGGTTCGATTCCCAGCCCTGGGTCTTTCTGCACGGAGTTTGCATGTTCTCCCTGTGCATGGTGGGTTCTCCCCGGGTACTCCGGCTTCCTCCCAAAGTCCAAAAACATGACTGTCAGGTTAATTGGTCTTTCTAAAATTCTCCCTAGGTGTGAGTGTGTGTGCATGGTTGTTTGTCCTGTCTGTTTCTGTGTTGCCCTGCGACAGAATAGGTGTACCCAGCCTCTTGCCCAGAACGTTAGCTGGAGATGGGCACCAGCACCTCCCGACCTCACTAGGGACAAGGGTGTGAGAAAATGGATGGATGGGATCCTAAGGTAAAACTGATATTTTGTAATACAATCAATCAATTTATCTATAAAGCACTCTTCATGTTGGAGACAGTTTGCTGGAAACACATAATAAATGGTATTTCTGGGTCAAATACCAGAGTTGTGAAGTAAACTGAAACTGCCTTTTTTAATTCCATCTTTGTAAGAGGGCTGGTAAATATTAAAAGCGATGTACTTACATATTTTCTTCACTTCCCTGGACTAGCTAGGGGAGTTATTGCGCATATTCTTCGCTTAATCTCTTAATAAAAAAATGCATTTTGATTCGTTCTTGATTAACTCAGTGTTTCACCTTAGGTAAGACTTGCTTATTGTTTATTTCTACAAAAATAATGGCAAAAAAAAAACACATGACACAAAATAGGTGTCTATGCTACAATGTCAGATGCAAGATTACAGCAAGACAAACTGAAGATAACATATTAGGAGAAAACACATGAAGTCTCCAGTTTGTTTCAGTAGTTGAGATATATATATATATATATATATATATACATACAGAAGCAGACCTCAGTCACAATATGGACACAATTTGATAAAAATGATTAAGAAAAAAGAAGGAAACCAACACCTTTAAAACACTAAAGCCCAAACTCAAAGTCCTTTACACCATAGAAATAAATGCATTTCCAGTCTCCTTCTAGCCTTTAATTGAACAGAGAGAAAGATTACAGTGTGGTGCATATGTGTAAAGACAAGGAAACCCCTAGTTCTCCATTTTTAGGTTCTGTAGGGTCCAAATGGATTGTTTGATTCATTATAGAAGTGCACCCAGTCATACCTTTGCAAAACTGCATCTGAGCAAATTCATGTTGTGCGCTTTATAGACAGGACCAGTAGACAAGTTTCACTATAATATGAATCCCCATGTTTGATTAAAACCAAACACAGCAGATAAATACAGACCTCTCACGGTAACAGTCAAGAATATTGACAAAAGGCTTTTAATAGAGTTTTTTTTAGTAATATCTACACTGCACTATAAAAACTGATATGAAAAAAATATGAAATATTCTTGTTGGTCTTTAGATAACAATTAACTAACTCCCCTCAGAAGACGAGCAGAATCAACAACATATTAAGCAACTTCCAATCTGTCTGCGCCTATCTAGTAGGACGGTGTGAACAACAATATAAAAAACAGCACTGGGGTCTATTAATAAAATATTTATCTTATTTTGATCCATAACATCACGTATGCCTACATCTAACATCATTTGACATTTTTAGCTGCGCAGGTTTCCTGCTATGATTGAATCTAAAACTAGTCTGGTGATGGAATGTTGTTAAAATTTATGTTGGTTAGGAAAAGGGTTTACTTGAAAAAGGCAAAAATGGTTAAATATTTTCATTCAAGAGTTGCTAAGAACTATTGCATGAGAAATTTTCCTTATACAGGACGTAACAATGGCACCCTTAAAAGCAGTGGGGAAGATAACCAGAAGAAACTAGTCTACAATATTCAGAATAACAGAAATATTACACATTCAAAAACTGTCCTGTTTGTAATGGTTGATGTTGGACCGAAATGCAGAGAGATGGAAGCAGCAAGTGGATTTAAAGAAAAGTGTGAAAAACCAAACTTACAAAAAACATAGAAAGCAGAGGAAACCAGACTTAAACAAAACTAATCCACAACAGAAAGCCAGCAGGGAGACGAGGAGAATGCAGGAGAACCGGGGAAGTAACAGGAAGAACCAGCGAGGAGTGAATAAAGGACGTGTGATTAAATACTGGGAGGTTGAATGCTGGAACAATAGACCTGGGCTGATGAGCTAATAGGTAAAGATGTGAGGGGAGAGAGAGAAAGAAAAAGTGAGCAGGAAGCGAATCATTGGAAGTCAGAATTGGAAATCAAAGTTTTAATTTTCATTTAGAACAAGCACATGCTAGCAGCAGGCAAGATGGAGAAATGTTTTCAAACTCATACCCCCTCTTCATGTAATAGCTCGGTGCAGCTTATATACTTACGTTTCCATTTTTTTCTTTTTTTCACTTTGTGGGTGCGGCTTATAGTGAGGTGCACTCTATTGTCTGGAAAATACGGTATGTGTACGATTCAGTGAAAGCTAAACACAAATTTATAGAATTTTTAGACCCTTGGTGATATTAAAAAAATTATCATGAACTGTTTGAAAGCAGGAGTGGCAGTGTGAAGGTGCAGGCAGTGGGAGTTGTGCTGCCCACCTCCAGGCTCCAACCAGGCTGGAGCCCTGTACTGACAACCAGGCCAGCTGGACAGCATGTCTCAGCCAAATGTGAGCTTTGCCTCAGGCTTTAGAAGCAATATATAGCTATGCCTTGTTGGCAGAACAAATACAAGGCAACTTAAATTTGAAGTGATTCTGCCACAATCAGAGCAGTCATTCCTTTCCTTGGAATTAGGCTCCAGAATATTGTCTAAATGGCCCATGATGCTCCAAGCTGTATCATTTGATCAAGGAAAATAAGATTATGTTGCCCATTATTGTAGGAACAAGAAGTTAATGTTGTATCCTGAGTCGAACATTATGTGCAAATAAAGCTGATTAAAATGTTCACCAACCTCATGTGTGCAAACGATGGTTAACAGCTGAAAGGAGCTCTAAACAGGCAGAACTGATTGGGTGAAATCCCAATATCTGAAAATGATGTTATGTATTAAATGTAATGAATATGTTTTGTGTAGCCCACAGACATATCCTAATTTGCTCAGGGAAGCATAATAGGTCACCTTTAAACAAGTTTAAACATGTTTCTTCAGGATGCGTGGTAGAGCAGGCGCATCAGGACGCCGTAGTCCTCCTAGTGGTGGTGGTTACCCCTGGTTTGATTCATTTGGTTTGTGGCTCCTTTTTTGTCTGTTTGCTCTTGTCTGTCGTCATCTATGCTGTTGTTTAGAGATGTTGTCTGGTCTAGTTGGCTGCTGGATGACAAGAGATAGTAAGAGAGTGAAAGCAGCAAAATGGTGTAGTTTCAGAAAATAAACTACAGACATATTAAAATAAATAACTTTCCTTACATAACTATACAGGGAGGTGAAAATTGCATTTTTGAGATAATCAAATAAATTTATTGATTAAAAAAGGAGACAAAAGGCAGTTTCCAAAATATTTTATTACAGAAATTGAGCTATCCAAACCAACCTGGCCTTGGATGAAATTGTAATTAGTATACATTGAATTACAGTGTAAACCATTCCATGAGTGATCAACTTACCAAAATTATACCAAGAGTGCGTCAACAAATCACCCAAAAGGTTGTTGAGGAAAATTATTATTTTAGTGTTTCATACAGTTCATTCTATTATATTAAAAAGGTATATTGAACATTCTCACCAGAACAACTATGTGTTAATGAGTTAAAGGAAACTCTTCCTTAAGCTCCTCTTCTGTTATCAGGCAAGGAACAGGAGGTCATAAAACTGGCATTTTTGTGAGCCAGTATCACTTCAGACTGGGAGAGAGAAGTTTGTTGGGTTCACGGAAGAATTAAAGTATTTCAGAAAATAACATCTGGGATCGTGTTAAGAACTAAATAGAACAACATAGAATGTTTAGATGAATAACATTTAATTTTTAAGACATTTCTTAAGTACTAATAGCATGTTTTTAATGAAATTGTATTATCTAATTTTACAATTACCAATCTAGTAAATGATGAATGTATTTGAGAATTGTACCTCATTTTGTTCTGTTGATTTTATGTATTATTTTTGATTTAAGACAAGATTAAGTCTTTTGGGGTGCTGAGTGCAGAACAGCAAACTTGGTTTGTAAAGATAACCTTTCCGTGAACCATACCACTAAATTAAAGTCTGTTCCTAAGAATCTTTGTAAGGACAGATAGTGGGAGAGACTCGGCTGTTCACAACTAGGTGTGAACTACATATGGAGCCCAGAGGGGTTTGGAAACAGCAGGAAGCCACGACAAACTCTGGCCTTTGATCTTAGTTGTAAATCAGGGACGTTCTGAGTTTATCCAGGTGTCCAAGATACCTTCTGGTTGGTCAAGCAGAGATACGCCTTATTTGAATATATTAAAGAGAATA
>CAEGAG010255630.1:0-28029 GCA_903067065.1 Brachyrhaphis terrabensis
GTTCGTCTCGTCTCTGTTTTTATGCAGCTCACAGGGAGTGGCTGAACTCCACCGTTTGGGTTTTCACAGGCTTGAAAAAAATGTGAAAAAAGAAACAAAACCTGAGAAAGTAAAAGTTTCAGAACAGAGAACTAACAATGAAAGTGAACTAATAACTTTTCACCAGAAACCAGAACCTTCACCAGAGTCCAATAAACACAATCTAATAACATAAGAGGGAAAAAAATCTAAAGGAAGGAGAGGAAGAAATTTTTCAAATGTTGCTGTGTTGTAAGGAAATTGTTTGGCACCTAAATATAATTTCTTCTAAGGTCACTACTCCAGAAATAAAACATGTTAGGTTATCCTTGAAGTTTGTCCTTTCATGCTTCCCCTTTAAATGACCTGCAGACGAATACAAGGAAACTGTACAATAAGGTTCTGTTCAATGCAATATTTCTGAATCAGGACAAAATGAAAACATATAAGCAGTATATTAAAAGTTAATCCTTTCAGATAATTTCTGGAAATAAAAATGGACAAAACCATCAAGGAATGGGTTTTACAGTTTGCAGTGGGAGCGGATAGTTCTGTCAGGTAGATCATGAGGAAGCTAATAGTTTATCAGAGGCTCTACTTTGGTTAAAATCGACAATAATAAAACTCCAGTCTTAAAGCTGTGTGACATTACATGAATTTAAATCATTCCAAATGAATTTATTCTGTGCAAGTATCAGATCTTACATTTAAACCTGCAAAATAAATTGTCGGTGTTTGTGTTTGTTACGGACATGAGCAAAGTCAGTGCATGAACTTACAACATTTCTACTCTTCCAGAGTATTTGTGAAGCAGTTCTTTGTTTTATTTTTGGCATACCAAATAATTTTGCCTCTTCGTGTGTTTCGACATCTATTTCCTTCTGTGCAGCTTCTTAAGAACTGACACCATCAAACAGGAAGCTGCAAATGAGTAAAGAACTAAAAATAGTTAAACCTCCAACAGTTCAATTAATTTTATCTATATAGACCAACAACTCACAGCTAGTGTCAACTGGAGGCATTTAATATATATATATATATATATATATAATTTAAAAAGCTCACTGGTAACTGCTGAGCATATTGTCTATATATTTAAACACATTCAGTCAAGAACAATTGTCCATAAAACCATTTCTGTAGGTTTTCCATAGAGAGGAGAGTTACAGAATAGAAAACTACTGCACAAATATTCCACCAAAATGAATAAAATCTTGCAGCCAAACTAGAGGAAGTGCTGCGTTTTGAGGAGAAAATTGTTCTGTAAAGAATCACATTGATTAAAAAATTAGACATTTCTATTTGTTGGTCCTTAAACCTCCAATCACCCTGGGCATCACAACGGCATCAATAACATTCAGATCAAGCCTCTTATGATGCTGAAATAATGTTTGGCTTGAAATGAGACAATTCATGCAGGAGCTAAATCCACTTTCTGTTTGGTGGTGATGAAACCAACATGGCCGACATGTACGGTTTAGATTTTTAACTTCTTGGCAGGAATGATGCATTCTGCTATTACTGCACAAAGCAAACATGTTCTGAACTTTACCTACAGCAGTTATGGCAAATTTTCTTTGTTTTAGAAAAAAATACTTGTATTTGTCTGACATTAAAATGTGACTTTGAGTTGTGAATCGTGCAGAGAGACAAATAACCTGGAAGTAGAGAAGTCTGGACTTTAAGGACAGAGAAACTTTTTTGCTGCTGCTAGAATAGTTTGAAACTCATGAACTTTAAATAGTCATATTCAGGGTAAAGGCGAAGTCACATATATTTCAAGACCTGGACATCCGGGCAAGATTCTTGCAACAGCACCATTGTCTTTCTGAGGTTTTACATGTTGTGGGTTTTAACTCAGCCTATCAGAAATAAAGACACAGACTGGTTGGCCTTAAATGGTCTGTGTTGATTTGACTGAACGTCTTTTAAGCAGGAGAGCTGAGCATCAGTTTCAGACTTCTGTTCTTTTAAACTCCTCCACTGCAGCATCTCTTCCATCACTGCTGAAGTTTTGGCTTTCAGAGTCACCATCATGACTCCAGCTCTGCTCTTCATCCTCATCTTCGCAGTGGCAGATGTCACTTTGGTGAGTTTAAGTCTGCAAAGTTTAAAATTTGATGCAACCAAAAACACTTAGGAACTTTTAATGTGTTTGATTTTTTAAAAGAAAGAGTGATCTGATAACGTTTCATTTCTACTTGTGTTGCAGAGTGCACCACTTGACGATTATGAAAATGGTGAGTGGAGTAAAATCCACAGACATTTGATGCATTGATCTTTAAACCTGTAATCTTTTTTTTTTATTGTTTCTATCCAGATGAGTCAGTGGCTGATTCTGAAATCGTTCCAAGACCCAAAGCTGACTTGAGTAAGACCATTTTTCAAAACAGAAAGTAAAAACAGTCACAATAAAAGGAACCCGATTGCAGGTGCAAACACTTGCTCAGTCAAATTTGCAAATTTGTGGTTTGGTTTTATTTAATAGTACATGTTGCAGCTAAAAAGACAATTTTTTTTCCCAACAAGCAGACAGTGGAGACCATTCACACTTCCCCATAATGCATGTTGCATTTCCTTTTTGCTGTGTTGCAGAAACAGCTGTGCTGCAGGGTGACATCGCCGTGCCGAACACTTTGAGCAGGAATGCAGATGAATGCACCGACAGAGGCTGCAAGTGGCCAAAATCAGGACGCTACGTTTACGTGCCGTACTACATCGCTGAAACTTTCTGTAAGAAACTTTGGTTTTACCTTCGACTCATGAAAACCGATATATAACTTTACACAAAGTTCCATGTTTCCCACCGGTCTGTAGCTCAGGAAGAGCGTGACGTCATCATCAGAGGCCTGCAGGGCTTCAACCAATCCACCTGCATCCGCCTCGTCCCGTGGAAGACCGAGGATCGTGATTTCATCTACATCGAGTCTAAGGATGGGTAAGAACACACACACACACACCCACACACCCCCACACACACTTAATAATAGAAAATACAGGACCAATTCTGCATCACACACTATAAAGTAAAATAAACTACAGTTTTTAGTTTTTAAAGATTTTTTTTTTATCACTAATTAAAACTTTAATGTAAAACTTCATGTATTTAAGACATGATTTGTCTTGGAGTCGGGTAACAACTGGTTACAATTACTTGGATAACTTTATTCTAAAAATTTACTTTTAGAGGAATTTTTACCACCATGAACTTTTTCCGTGTGATTTGATTGTGATGTATGGCCTTCTCGGTTCTGCTCTGACAGTACTAAACTTTGTGCCACTGCAAATATTTAGGTTTTTTTACGTTTTAGGTGCTGGTCCTATGTGGGCCGTCAGGATGGGGGACAGTACTTGTCCCTGCAGAAACCAGGCTGCGTGCACAATGAAGTTGTGCAGCATGAAATTCTTCATGCTCTTGGCTTCAACCATGAGCAGGTCCGGTCCGACCGAGACAGCTACGTCAGGATCCTCTTTGACAACATTGAACCCAGTTAGTTCACAAAGAAAAGCTGCAAATCGACTCACATGTCTGTAGAAATGATGCGTAAAGTTTTACCTCTGCTCTGAATTCTGGGATAGATTTTAAATTTGCTTTCGAAAAGAAGCCGACAAACAACTTGGGGACTCCTTATGACTTCACCTCTGTCATGGAGTACAGGAAGTGAGTTTTTATGACAATGCATTTATGACTTTATGTGAATATAAACTAACTTCTTTTCTCCTGCTGTGTCTAGTTGTTATGTCACATTTTTCATATAATTAGAAGTGAAGCAGTAAACCAGTTTTATAGTTGTCATTAATAACCAAAAGCCTTATTTTCAGTGATGCCTTCTCCAAAAATGGAAAACCAACCATCGTTGCCAGGTGTGATCCAAACCTTAAATTTGGAAATTCAAAGAAAATGAGTGCCAATGACATCATCCGCATCAACAAACTTTATGAATGCAGTGAGTAAAACATAATGCACAAATGAATCTGTTGACATTCAAACATGCTAATGTCACCTGGTTCTGTTTCTACCCTCTGCAGAACTTCCTGGGTTGAAGAGGTCGGCCACCAGGCCTAAACCTCCTAAAACTCAACAACTTCCCTTCTAGACATAAACGACATGCAGTCAGAGAAATATATCACATTTACCCTGGTTAATAATATACAGCTGACTCAGAAAAGTAGCAGTTATATATTAGACATTTTCCTTGTTTCTTTGTTCCGCCTCTTGCAGGAAGCAGGTCAGGTTTGTTGGGTCAATTTTGCAGCTTAAATGATCTGAAACAATCTCATTTTTCCTTTTTGTTTCATATCTGATTCAGAAAATCTGACTCATTGTCATTTTTAATTTGTGGGATAAATAATTAGGCCTCCCTGTTCATAATTTAATACAGAATTTAGGAAAAACAGAGACAAATATTTGTCTCTAAAACACACTTTCTCTCTTGAAAGTAGAATATTTGATGCCTTTCTATATAATTAATTTAAAAAATGCCAAATGATTTATGTCACAAAAGAAAAAATGTACTGAAAGAAAAAAGTTCACTTTATTTCTATGTTAAAAATATGAACAAGTAAAAAGTTAAGTTTCACTGATGTGTTAGATGATGAAAGAAAACTAAATATCGTTTTAATGGCTTTTAATGCATTTTCCACTCTCACATTTCCTTTATATCATTTATTCTGTACAAACTACTATTAAAGCCAAAGCATTTGCATCATTTCTGTGGTTTTGACTGTTTATTTAAAGCATCATACTGACTTTAACCTGCTGTCAGTCCAACATGTTGCTTAAAAAATGCATTGAGTTTTTAAACTGGAGGAAGATCCAATGTTTTACTACTGATGTCTTTTTTTTGTTCTACATTATTAAAATCTTGAAAATGCCACTTTAATATTGACACTGTTTATAGATGTTTATAGAGTCATTTTAAACAATCGTATATTTTAAAAAAGCACTTAAAGAGCTTTAGAGTTGTGATGAAAAATGTTATTATTCTTTTGTACAAGACAGTAAAGATGTACAACATTTATGCTGGCTACACCATTCAAAACAGAAAAAACAAAACCGTTTTTATTCATTAATTTGGCAGTTATTTATTAAACCTTTTACTTAATAAACTTTAATACATTCCTGTTGAACTACAGTGTGCTGTACCATCTTTGTCCAGCAGGGGGAGCTCGCATATGAATCTCTATTGAAACAACTATTATTTAAAAAGCCTCCCATAGTTTTTCTTTATAAACATGTGAATGTTAAAATACAGACTTTTAAAAATATTTTCTTCTTAAACTTGGCAGAAGCGTAGCTCCATATTTGGTGCTTTGAGACGTTTGTGTTTCAGTGGCGGCGCTGCTGTCGAGAGTTACCTGGGTTAAATGGAAAAAAATCATGTTCATAAAGAAACAAGAACAACAAATAAGGAGAAAGTACTCTGGGTTCTTCTTTTTATTTTTACTTACTGCATTTGTAAAGCCTGTTGACTCGACGGATGTCATTGGTGCTCATTTGACGGGCGTTTCCAAACCTCTGGTTAGGATTTGATATGGCTTCGATGGTTGGACGTCCGTTACTGGAGAAGTCGTATCTTACAGAAAACAGGAGCAGGTGCAAAGTAAGACCATAAAAAAACAACAAAATGACGATGATTCAACAAAATGAGCAAACTGAAATAAATACAAACACAAGAAAAACTCTGAAACAAGGAGACAACGCTACTTTAAAAGAAATAAAACTGTTTGAGTTAAGTCAATGTGAAAAAGACTGTTTTTAAATGGGATTTAAAAGATAAACTCAGCCTCAAATGAAATTGTGGAATCTAGGATTTACAGGTTAATGGTTTTAAAAGCATAATATATTCAAATATTGTTGTCAAATACAGAGATAAGAGTTTTTAGTTTCCTTTAATGTAAATAAGATTCAGTCTTTTAGCAATCAAACAAAACAAAAACCTGATAGTTGTACTCATTTGTTTTTACACTTTAATCAAAAACTGTAAAACAGCTGAAGCGTTGAATCATTTTGGGGTTTTGGTAACGAGTGACGGTGAGATGGAAAACAGACAGACTGATTTGTGTTGCTGTCCTGGAGCTAAAATGCAAACTTTTCAATTTACTGACTTTAGTTGTAACTCTTCAAATTCTGTATATTCATGAAAAACCTGAAAACCCTCTCAAGAGAAACCTAATCTAACTTAAAAGAAGAAATCTTAAAAATTTAAATATCTTGGGACTAGAAGATATTTGTTTTTAAATAGACCTTTTAACAGACAGGGATGCAATTTCAATCAGCAATACTCACTTGCCGTAATGCATGACCGAGGCAAAGTCGTAGGGAGTTACTAAGTTGTTGGTCTGAACTTTTCTGAAATTGCCCCTCTGTCCTGTTTATGAATCAGGAAACAATTTTGAAAGAGTTACAGAATTTAAAAGTATTATCACTCTGTAGACTTTTTGATAAAATGTTAAAACTTTAACTGCTGACTTTGCTGAATGTTGTTGAAGAGAACCCGGACGTATTTGTCTCTGTCGGAGCGGACCTGCTCATGGTGGAAACCCAGAGCGTGAAGGATCTCGTGCTGCACGGTGGAGTGTTGGACACATCCTCTTCTGTCCAGGGAGATGTACTGTCCTCCACTCTGACGGCCGATGTAGGACCAACACCTGCACAAACACGTGTTACTTTTATATACCATTATTCATCTGAGGACATTTCAACCTGAGGGCAACAAAAACAATAAATATTGAAAATGCAAAGTTCTCAATTTGAACATTTAAATTTGCACCGTTGCATCTTTATTGTTATTTGGTTTGTGAACGAGACACAAGCTGCATTTCCTCGCAAATATCTGAAATGTTTTGTGTATATTAAATAAGACACTCAAATAAATTCAAATGTGAATAAGCTTGTTCAAGTCATTAAAATCCTGCTGCGACGTCGTCCTCCAACTACTTCCTGTTGTCTTCTTCTTCGTTTGCTCCAGTAGTAACATCCCCTTGTTGATCACGTGACTCATGTGTTGCGGTAAAAGTGTTTCTAGTGTTTGCGAAATACAAAATTGCCGTGTTTCCATTCAACAAATTTATTTTCAAAATTTCACTTTGCACCATTTTCTGGTCAATGGAAATGCAGCGAGAGCAGAAACAAAGGATGGAGTTTGAGTGAATAGTAACAGTAGTTTCCTACCCTCCGTTACGTCGAGAAAAGAAATGGATGTAATCTCGATCACCAGAACGTTTTGGGACAAATCGAATGCATGTGGCCTGGGTGAAGCTCTGCATGCCTCTGATGATGATGTTCTGCTCCTGCTGGGCTACAGATTACAGAAACATCACATCCATTAACACTTTGTTTCTGTAAATAACTTAATAATAACAGGTTTGATCACATTTAGTTTGTAAATTGAAGCTAAAACTTACAAAACTCGGAGGAGATTTGGTAAGGCACGTAGACGTAGCGGCCAGATTTGGGCCACTTGCAGCCTCTGGCCGTACACGGGTCTGCGTTCTTGAAAAAGGTCTTTGTTACGGCAACGTCTCCATGGAGAACGAGATTTTCTACAACAAAAAATAAAAGAATAGATTAACATAAATTTTGGTACAACTGAAAATTTGAAGCAAAATTAAACACTGGAATAAAAAAATCAGCAAAATGGAAATCAAAGACAAAGAAAGAAATCCAGCAAGATCAGCTTTGGTTGTTCAACTATGTTCACCGAGAAATAAATCGATTTGTTTCCATTAAATAAGAAAAAACATCGTCATGATTGCTGGGTGTTTTGGTTTTGGCTTGTGGATTTTATTATGGATTATTTATGGCTCATAGTTTTTGCATTATTTGTTCTTTCAGGTCTGTTTTTTTTCTTTAGTTGTGATTATTAGTTTTTCCTTTTGGATTATTCCTGACATGTTCTTCAGTCAGTAGCTGCATTTCCATCGACCAGATAATTGAGCAATTTGATCATTTGAAAATAAATTTCCTTCATGTCAACACCGCAATTCTGAAAAACTTTAACATTTTGTAATTTGATATTTCAGAGCTATTGGTGCAAAGACACTAAACAGACAAGTGAAGCCAAACTAAACATGTAATTTAATTTAGTAAAATCAGCAGCATTATAAGGATTTTAAGCATTTTTATCTAATATAAAGTCTTTTCTTTGCCATTATCAGAAGTCTAAAAGCAGAAATTGGGCCTTTGCACTAAACAAAAACAAAACAAAATTACTTCAATGTTTTTAAGTGACAGAAATGTTCAGAAGTAAATTTATCTAATTATCAGAGTTGGAAGTTTTATTCTCTTTCTCTCCACTCACTCTTTAAATGTTTATCTGATTTATCTCTGATTAATTTTGTGTAATTTGAAGTTTTATTTATAATCTGTGCCTTACCCAAGTCAACTTTGGGCCTTGAGACGTCGTCTGTGAACTCATCTGAAGGAGAAATCAGAAGATCTTTAGGTTTGAAATATTTATGTTTTACATGAGTAAAGCTTCGTTTTCAACTCACCGGTTTGATTTTTCATTTCAGCTGGAGCACTCTGCAGCACAAACACAAATTTACACATGAACAGCCAGTTAATAAACCTCTGGTGGACTAATAGGCTTTAATGTTTTCTTTCCGGTTCTATAATAATTTTTTAAAGAAAGTATGTTTGTAAATATTTGCTTTTTTTTTGCTTCACTTTGGTTTCTGTCAGCTGAGGAAATTAAACCAGAAACTTACCAGACAGACATCCATCACTGAGAGGAAGAAGAATAAAATAAAAGCTGGAGTCATGATGATGGTCCTCACAAGTTTTATGTTGAAGTAAAGAAACTAAAGAGCTGCTGGTCTGAAGAACCAAGAGTCAGAAATGATCTGATCTTCATTACCTCTCGGTTTATAAACTCATCTGAAAATGTCTTCAGGTCCTTTTAAGGTCAATCATAAATCCAAAACGTTGTCTGATAGGAAGAGTAAAAATAGGAAGTAAACTAGACTAGTAATGCTGTTATTGACACATGCAGTAGATGATGGCAGCATCAGTGACTCACAGTGATTCATCTAATGCAGTCACATGTTTCTTAACCTAACACTATCGTCTTTGCAGGGTTTGTAAATACACTCCCACTAACAAGCTAACCTGATTCTTGGAGTTTTATTTTGTCTGCTGTCTCATTTCCTTGCATGGCTGAAACTGTCTGATTCTCTCTTTTTTTAGACAAACTGGACAGTTCCAGAGAAAATGAAACACATGCAGCACATGATGATTTGTTTTGGTTATATAAGCCTAGCAACATTTCCACCCCCACAAAAAACCTTCCTGTCCGTTTTGACGACAGATAATGAGGTTAAAACTTCAGCAAAGCCGCTAAAGGCCGACTGCAGACGTCACCTTTGCATTATTACTTTCATATATGAATTATTGAGGAAGAACAAACAGAGATTATCTCAACTGGTTTTAGATACAGTTATGAGAATTAGTACACATATACAGAAAAAATTAAGAAACCACTTAAAATGATCATTTTCTTAGATTTTACTTTTTATAGGTATATGTTTGAGTAAAATAAACATTGTTCTTTTATTCTATGAACTACTGACAACAAAATTTCAAATTAAAATTTAGAATTTATTTACAGAAAATGAGAAATGGTCAAATTAACCAGAGTGATAAAATGGTTTCAGACCTCAAATAATGCAAAGAAAACAAGTTCATATTCATTTAGAAACAACAATACTAACGTTTCACCTCAGGAAGAGTTCAGAAATCAACATCAGGAGGAATAACCAGGAGGTTTTAATGGGGTTCAGTGCAGTAGGCTCTTCATTTTTCCAGCTGTACTTCTCTTCTTTAGGGCTCCTGGTAATAATCGGCAGCAAGTTTGACGTTTTGTCCTCAAAATTGATGCTAGAAACAGGGAAAATGAACAAACATAAGGCTTTGAGGAAATTGGACACAAATCAAACTGTGATAACCAGATGATTGAGTCAGATCATCTCCAAACCTGCAGCTTTCAATCTGTAAGTGGTCCAATAAAGGATCAGAAGATGGCAGGTTCTCCAGGGTTGTTCCTGAAATATACTGCAGTTATTCCTCCAGTTTCAGGGCAACACTGTCAGACACACCACTGCTTTTCTCTCTGAGTTCCTGGTTTTCTACATAGAATGGCTCCTTTTCTAGAAGATAAAGGAGTAAATTTCTGCCAAACAACTCAGACATTTAGAGAATAATCGCAGACATTTTCTAGAAAAAGGCTCGGAATTTTTTGGAAAACTTAAATTTTACAAGAAACTCAAATTTTGTTTAGATTAATCTAAAAATAATCTGCAAGTGAGTTTGAAAAGTTGAACATTTGTTAGAAGAAACTCAGAAATTTTATGAATACTCTGAGAAATGTTCTGTAAAAAACACTTGGAAATTTCTTTCTTTTTTCTATCTGCAATGCTCCTAACATTCTGTCCTCTCCGGTCTACCACCTCCGCCCTCGGCTTGTTTGGGCATCATGTGTTTATTAGTCAGAACCAGAAAGTCCCTCTGGACCTTGATGTGGTTTCCTAGTTTGACTGAGAGAGTCTGAAGTATTGACACTGATTTCCTGATCAATATTTCAGTCATTTGGTTCTGGTGTTCCATGTGAACTTTGCTGTTATGTGCTGGACTGGCCCATTTTTGCACATGTATTTAGCAGAAGCTAATGCTAATGTGGTAAATTCAATTGGCATATTCTGTAATGCCCTTATTTACTGAATTGTGTTTATATCTTGTTCTCCATTGTCTGTGTTTTTATGTTATTCTTGTATTTTTCTTGTTTGAAAAGGTTTTTGGGGATTAAAAAAATGCTGCATAAACAGTCTTCACTCACTTCAGAATAAGAGCGTGAATATAAACGTCTACTTTGTTAGTTCTTCACAGTCAATAATCAAAACTTCAACACAAATGTTGAACTTTATTCAACCTACAGCTTTAAAAAACAACCAGCAAAACTGGATTCATTTTATCCATCTCTAGAAGCCTTTAATTCTGTAATGAAGATAAAAACACATACAGTTATAATCAAAACCATGATTTCATTCCAGCCTCTCTGCAAAGTAAAAAGCCAAAAGCAAATTCAAATCAAAGCTATTGATGAATCTGAGTGAGGAACCTCCCACCAACAGGAGATGCAATGCAACCTTTGACCAGCAGGTGGCTCCAGATGATCTTTTTAAAAATGCAGCCAGGTATTTTTTTTATTTTATGTAACAGATTAGAAAATATTCTTGCAGCAGAAAGATTCTTGGCTGTTGTTGAGCTGATCTCTTCAAGACATTTTATTCTGAGAAAGAAAGTAGAGACATTTAGAGAGAACTAAAACGGTTTCAGAGATTTTTAAGACTTTAAACTTTTACTTTTAGTACTCACTGCATTTGTAAAGCGTGTTGACGCGGGCGATGTCGTAGATACTCATCTGAGTGGCTCGCCCCCAGTCATAGTTAGGATCGGACTTGGCAACGATGGTAGGCAACTTATTTTTGGAGAATGCATATCTTAAACAAAACACAAATATATCCTGAGAATTGAGGATGAGTGATTCTCGAACATGATTATGTTGTTTATTTCAGTATAACGCTCCAGTTAGGCCTTTCTCTTCCAAAAGTTTAAAAAGCTTTCCAATCAGAAAAACTAAAAACTGTGCCAGGCTAAATCTCCCAGCGTCTGTTTGAGTTTGACTGAATCACATCGTGGTTTGAAGTTTCCTGCAACTCACTTTCTGTACTGCATGACGGACCTGAAGTCGTAGGGAGTTCCCAAGTTGTTGGTCACTTTTTTTTGGAAATTGTTCTCCTTTCCTGTGCAGCAGTCAAGAAAAGACAAAGTATTTATCTTTTGTTTTCAAACATTTAATCTGAAATACTTTCTATGTGTTGTAGTTTGAAAACTGTAGTAAAAAGACTTGAACAGGAAAGCCGGCCTGACTCAATGTTTTTAAAGATACGAATTTCCTAAAACTAAAGAATATTGACATATGTTCTATTTTTATCTGTGAGTGAAGGACAGAATTATGAAACTTCAAATTATTTAACTTCAAACTTACCTTCCTTAATGTTTTCAAAGAGATAACATGTTGGTCTCTGTCAGAGCGGACCTGCTCATGGTGGAAACCCAGAGCGTGAAGAACCTCGTGCTGAACAGTGCGGTGGGACAAACATCCATTTTTATCCAGGGAGATGAACTGTCCTTCATTCTGACGTCCTACGTAGGACCAACACCTGACATGTTCGCCACGGCGACCAGAAAACAAACAAAAACCCTCAGTGTTAATGTTGATGGCTTTTCTGTTTTACTCCACTTACTTTAGAGAATTATTCTAAATGTTTTCCTGCAAAATAAAGTGCCTGAATTTTGAACCTCAGACCTCCTTAACACATAATACTTATGATTTTCTTCTTTTTATGCTGGTTATGTCAGTGAAACCACACATGTTTGCGCTGCTATCTTTGTGGGGACTTTTCATTGACTTCCATTCATTTCTACAGCCTAAACCTTACCCTACCCATTACATGCCTAACCCTAACCCTAACCAAAACTCAATTCACACCTTAGTCCTAAATCTGACCCCTGACCCAAAAACAGTGTTTCCCCTTGTGGGGACCAGGCTTCGGTCCCCACAAGTAGCAGTTGGTCCCCACAATGTAGTATATGTCAGGAAAATGGTCCCCACAAGGTATTAGAAACAAACGCACGCACACACACACACACACACACACACACACACACCCACACACACACATAATCCTTGTACTTATATGGAAACCGATGACTTTGTGTTGACTTCTACTCATTTTAGTAACTGCATTTATGTCTAACTCAGACATTTTGTCTAACAATAACCATTATGACTATTCCTTAAGCATAAATCACACCAAACCTCTAAACAATCAAAACAAACAAACCTTAGAAACGGCAGAATGAGCCAAAGAATCACATGATTGAGTCTTTATGTATTCTGAACACACTCACAGCCTCGCCTTGTTATGCATGTCACTGTTTTTCTTACCCTTTTGTGTGTAAAATAAGAATGTGTCTAAATGTAGACAATGTGTGTGTGAGAACAGTGTGTTCCTACCCGTCTTTTGATTTGAAGTAGATGAAGTCCCGATCGTTGCTACTGTACGGGACAAAACGAATGCAGGTGGACAACTCAAATCTCTCCAGTCCTCCAAGGATGACGTCGCGTTCTTCTTGAGCTGCAGAAAATTGAGCATTTATTTAAATCATTTCATTTCATTCTCGACTGATGACAAACTAATAACTGGGAATAGGACGGTAACTTGTATCCAGGTACATCAAAGTTTAAAAAAATGCATTTTCAAAGCAGCTAAAATGTTTCCACATCCAGTTTTGAGGGTTCAAAGCATCTTTGAGGAGAAATCAGAGAAACTGGCATTGATTAAATTATCTTCTGCAGGTCATGAGTGGAATCTGTTAAACAACCAGCAGAAGGTCAATAAACACGATAACAGAAGTTTCTTACTCTTCTAATGTTATTAAGAACAGAAAAGGTACAACGGATTATTAAAGCCACGCTAAGGCAATAAAAAAAATTTAATTATGAAAATAAATAAAATATTTATTTTTCATTATATCACAAGAAAATTAAGTTTATTATGAGAATAAAGTCAGAATTATACAACTTTATTCTCACATTATTACAACAATTCTCGTTTCAGTTTGACTTTATTCTCATAATTTTATGATTTTGTTTATAATTTTATTAATTTTATTTTTTGTCAGTAAGGCCCCAGCTCTCCAGTGTAGACAGGTACAACATGCTGTACAAAACTTATTGAAAACAATTTTTACTTAAATGCACATGTCGTTTAAAAGAAGTGGGAACAATTGTTGCTTTTCCATTTTGAATTAATAAATTAGATCATGCATCTTTTCTTTCTTAAATGTTTGTGTTAATTCTGTAGTAACCATACAGATTGTTTTATTTTATACAGTTAGAATATAAATATATATATTAGCATGTCTGCTACAGAAGTGCTTACTATAGTTAGCAGAGATGTAGTAGGGCACACGGACGGAGGATCCACGTTTCGGCCACTTGCAGCCTCTCAGGGAACAGAAGTCTGCATTCCTGCCGGTCGCTTTAGGAACCGCGACGTCGCCTTGCAGTATGAATGTTTCTGGAACTAATGAAGTTTAATTCAGTTTAATGATACAATACCAAACCACAACACGTCACCTACAGTCACTTCACACAAAAAGATATTTCAATTCAACCAATTGAATTGAAATAGATAGAAGGAAACCCTTCTGTCTAAGGTTTCCTTAGATAGAAAACTATTCTAGTTTTCTAGAATAGAAGTCCATCCTACTGAGCATGCATGCAGCAACAGTGGAGAGGAAAAACTCCCCTTTAACAGGAAGAAACCACCAGCAGAACCACAACCTGGTTTAGCGCAGGCGGCCGTCTTCCACCACTGAAACCACTGTTTGAGGAAACAGAGCAGATGCACAAAGAGACACAAAAACAGTTTATCTTAAAGAAAAGTAAGAAGCAAGAGAAGGAGAACGTCTTGCTGTTGCAGCATTATGTCAGCCAATGCTATTTTACTCTTCATTTACTGCAAGAAAATGGTCCATAGATCACCCAATAATAAGAAACAATTGAGTCTTGATGTATTTCTCTTATTACAGAATTTATAATTTAAATAATTAGTCTTACGAAATTGAGCATTGGGTCTTGGGATGACTTCTAGGATGTTGTCAGAATTATCTGGGAAACAGAATACAAGAAGTTTAGGTTTGAAATGTCCCTCAGTGAAATACAGACATGGAGAATCCATGAACTGAACTCAAGTAAGAGTAAAATTACTTCAACATATTATTCAAATAAAAGTAAGAGTAAAAGGATTTGTTAAAAAAGTCTACTCAAATACTGAGTAACTGATCAAATTATCAATCATATAATATTTTAAAAAGATTGAAAGTTAAGTGGAACTTTTGGTATTTTAAGGACCAAAATGACAATAATTCTTACAGTAACAAAAATAACACAACAAAATTTTCCAAATCAGTTTTTTTCCACCAAAGATTTATGAAACTTTAACTAAACCTGCCGGTGTGCGTCTGAGTCTGGTGAATTTCTGGTTAAAACATTTTTGTTTTTCATTCAGTGGGAAGAAAATCCAGAAATTTTACTTAAGTAAGAAAAAAAATACTTTAAAATAAAATTTTTATAAAAGTAAAAAGTAAAGTGGAGTAAAAATATTCCTCAAAGTATGTTTTTTTTTTTTTTTTTAAGTTATTCAAGTAAATGTAACTAGTTACTACCCAACTCTGGTCAAAGATAATAATATGTAATAATATCTGATTTGATTCAACTCACCAACTGGATCCTCATTTTCAGCTGGTGCATTCTGCAGCACAGACACACAAAGTCACACAATGTTTCATTTACTCTCTCTTCATTTATACATTTGCTCATTTTTAAGCCAAAACACACAATTATTGTTAAACTAATTCTATTTTCCTGGTTTTATCACATCTCATTCTCTTACAATGAGAGCAAAACATAAGAATACACATTTATTCCTTTAATTTTTGTGTCTTTCACTTTTTTCTTTCAAAATATTTTACACAACACATCATGTTGTCAGAAATCAGAGAGTAAAACCCACCAGAGAAATGTCGGCCATCATAAGAAAGAGCAGGCAGAAAACATTTGGGGTCATTGTGGAGTTTCTTTATAACTCAATACCTGAGCAAATAAAATTAAATGATGTTTTTCTTTGCCTGTAATGTGCAGATCCCCAATGTGGAACATTACCTGATGAGAGATGAAGTCAGAGAGGAGTTTACCTGAAGATGTGGCTGTTTGACAATCCCTGAAACTGATGCTCTGCTTTTTATAACCAGCTCAACCACTAGAAGTGACCACAGCTTTATTTTCCTTGCAAGAGGAAAAACACAACCACTCATAATTTCAGTGACAGGAAATATCACACTTGGTTAAAAGTTGATTCTCACATTATATGTCAGAAGTTATGGAAACTTTCAGATTTGCAGATTAGGTGCTGGATATGCTTGTGCAATGCTGCTGAAACATGCAGGTTAATAAACAAAATCCTTTTTTGAAATGTTTGCAATAATGTGAAAGATGTAAGCCTTTAAAACAAAGACTGGTGGCAGATAGTGAAGTGTGTCAGTTTGTGGTTAGAACTTTCTGATTCACCTAAAACCACAAAGGTGATTTCAAAACATCGCCTGATCTTAACTGGAAGTTTATTAATTCACTGAGACTTAAAGAGAAACTTCATCAGAAATTTGAGGTTAATTTGAGGATAATATAAAAAACTGAAAACTATAAACCAATTTTCCTCCGTCTTCAGTTCCTGTGTTGGTCCATCAGACAATAGCTAATAAAAAACAATGTTTGTTTGCTACCTGACAAGTGTTTGTCAATATTTTATTTAAATTTTAGAGACACAAACTAAAGCAACCTGGCTCTATGCGGAAATGTATTTAGCTATCGACTGGTTAGCATTTATAACAACTGGCTAATCAATATTGACCCAATCTTTTTTCTTCTTTAAATTCTTTTAACTGAAACATATTACAAGGTTTTTGAGCATCAACGTTCTGCTTAAGGTTATGCCACAACTAAACTTAGTTTAAATCTGGACTTTGACTAGGCCATTCTTTGTTATTCACACAACATACGTATTTTAAGCCAATTCAATGTGCTGATCACTGTTTTGGCTCAAACCCAGACCGTCACTCTGCAGCCGAGCATCAGCATGGAGAGCAGCAACCACATCCAGGAAACCGTAACAGTCCAAAGGACAAATATAGAGAAACTAAAGCAGCAATACAGTGAAAATATGTATCGATACATATTTATATATATACATATAAACTGATACAGTGAAAATATAGAGCCAGTGACAAGCATAATATAGCTACACCTTTGATAGAATTGCTTTTGATTTTTTTGACCAACATGTCAGATGCATATTTGGTTGATGATTTTGTTGATTGCTTGTTTCATAACTGGTGACTGATGAGGTGAAGCACTTTGATCTGCCTTGTCGCTGAAATGTTCTAGACAATAAACTTGAATTGACTCGACTTTTAAAAAAGTGTTTTGTGAAAATATGAAGCATTTCCACTGATTTAAAAATAAAGCTTGATTGCTAAAGTCTGCAGACTGATGCTCTCAGAAGCCAGGTTTTATCTGGCTCATCTGGTTGGTAGTTTATATTTTAGATGTTTTCATCTTTTGTCCCTTTTACCAACAAAGCTGTAAACTTCAGTCTTGTGGACCTTTGTAATGGAGTCGCCTGTGAACTCTGAACTTTAGTGAACTGAGAGAGAGAAACAGAGGCTAGCTTGATTTTTGTGACACTACAGACCGAATTTTTATGGAAAAGCAAACACAACTGTCAAGCAGACTGCCCTTGTACAAATATTCAATGATAACAATTTAAATATGGATTATGAAATAACCACAGTGACTGTTGGAACTCAGTGCTTATTAATAAAATGCAAACAGCTTTAATCAAAATGATAATTCATTCTTTTACATAGAGGCTCCATGTAAAGTAAAAAGCAATAAGAAAATTCAAATCAAAGTTGCATGAAGTTGACTGAGGACTGTCCCATCAACAGGCGATGCAATACAACCTCTGACCAGCAGGTGGCTCCAGATGATCTTTTAAAAATGCGGCCAAGGTTTTTGCAGTTTAACGTTTTATGAGCTGATTATATCCTTGCAGCAGATCAATTCTTAGCTGTTGTTGAACTGATTTCTTCATGTTATATTAGTCTGTGAAAAAAAAGAAGAAGAAGAGACATTTAGAGACATTTAGAGAGTACTATAGCAGTTTCAGAGATTTTTAAGACTCACTGCATTGGTAAAGCCTGTTGACGCGGGCGATGTCGTTGGCGCTCATCTGAATGGCTTGCCCCCAGTCATAGTTAGGATCGGACCGGGCCACAATGGTAGGCAGCCCATTTTTGGAGAATGCATATCTTAAAGAAGACATAAATATATTCTTAACATTTTGATTAATTCATCAAGATGTTTTAACTGTTCATGTGACCGTAAAACTCCAGTTAACTCTCCCCTTTCTGCTCTTCAATCAGAAATACTAAACAACCAGGGCAGATTAAATCTCCCTGCATTTTCATATGTTTGACTGAATCACATCGTGGTTTGAAGTTTCCTGCAACTCACTTTCTGTAATGCATGACGGACTTGAAGTCGTAGGGAGTTCCCAAGTTGTTGGTCTTTACTTTAAAGAACTGGCCATCTTTTCCTGTGCAGCAGTCAAGAAAATTCAAACATTTAATCTGAAATACTTTCTATGTGTTTTAGTTTGAAAACTGCAGTAAAAAGACTTGAACAGGAAAGCCGGCCTGACTCAATGTTTTTAAAGATACAAATTTCCTAAAACTAAAGAATCTTGACATATGTTCTATTTTTATCTGTGAGTGAAGGACAGAATTATGAAACTTCAAATTATTTAACTTCAAACTTACCTTCCTTAATGTTTTCAAAGAGATAACATGTTGGTCTCTGTCAGAGCGGACCTGCTCATGGTGGAAACCCAGAGCGTGAAGAACCTCGTGCTGAACAGTGCGGTGGGACAAACATCCATTTTTATCCAGGGAGATGAACTGTCCTTCATTCTGACGTCCTACGTAGGACCAACACCTGACATGTTCCCATGGAAACCAGAGAAAAACACAAAGACTGTTCATGATGATCTTCCTAAATCTAATTATAACTGGCCTTGATCTCAAGATGATGGTTTCATTTTGGTTTGTGCTTAGCTTGTAATTTGAGTTCTTTTACCAATTTCACCTAATAAACTTTAAGTAAATGCAAATGTTGATGACAAATAGTCAGATTTTGCTCATTAATGCTTGCATAATTGATGACTTTGATAAATTAGGCTTCATTTATACTTGAGCTCACTTGTAGGACCTGGATCTGACTGGCTTTCCCTGAAAATAGCTTAAGAATGTGATAATGTTCAATTAATAGATATAATTATCTTATTGGGCAAGCAATTATTTGATTTAGTATTTAGTTAGAACAATTCAATTGGTTTATTGCTAAATATGTGTTAAACCTACTTCATTTCTTTATTTCATAGATTTCTGTCCCCTTTAAGAGCAACACAATGCATGATGGGAGTTAAAAGTTGAAAAAAGAGAAAACTACACACACTGTTTGCTCAAACCAGGGATTTTGTTTAATAAAGTTGCATAAAAGTGAAAATCTGTATGAGTTTTTAAATTCTTTTTAAGGGTGCAAAACTTCTTTGGAGACCTGATGTTGATCTGTGATTATCTGGAAAAACAACTTGTTGTAAATACATCATTGAATTTATTAAATGGTGAGTGAATAAACTGGAACTGGATGATCTTGCAGTCATGCAATCTCCATGAATGTGTGTGTGAGGTGTGTGTTCCTACCCACTGAATGATTCGAAGTAGATGAAGTCCCGAGTATTGTAACTAAGTGGGACAAAGCGAATGCAGGTGGTCAACTCAAAGCTTCGGAGTGCAGTAAGAATGATGCTGCGTTGTGCTGGATCTGTAAAAAAATTTTTTATAACATTTATTTAAATCTTTTCAGTTCATTCTTGAGTAATAAAACATGAATAAGTGGGTGTGGGTCGGTTACTTCCAGGTACATCAAGGTTTTTAAAACGTGTCTCCAAAGGAGCTAAAATGTTCCTTCAATTAGCTTTCAGAGAAACTGGCATTTTTTATAATTATATTTTGTAAATCATCAACATCTGTAAATCAGCAGCCAGGAGAATGTCTGTAAACACAATAGTAGAAAAAAACACTTGGAGAATTTAATGAAGAGCACAATAATAGCAGCTCTATTAACTCTCTGTGTTAACATTGCGATACCTTTAAACCATTGTATTTTTATCTTGTACTAAGTCGACCCGTTCCTTAGAAGCTTTTCAAGCAAAACGTCTTACTGTAGCTATCAGAGATGTAATACGGCACATTGACGTAGCGTCCCTGTTTGGGCCACAGGCAGCCTGTCAGAACACATGGATCTGCATTCCTGCTTGTGGTTTTCGGTACCAGGATGTCTCCCTGAAGTATGTATGATTCTGTAACGATAAAGACACAGAACAGCAGAAAAATCTATAATATCATCAGGAATGATGCAAACGGTTCTGCAGAGGCGGTGAACTATTTAAACCCAGGAATCAGAGCCGATACTGAACAAACTGTTGGAGCTCCAGAAGAACTGGCAACCTGCTCTGTGTGTGTCGCCTTCAGGACCTTAAACGGCAAAACTCTACATTTATGTACGTGATAACATAAAATAAATGTCGCTCCTTCCTTAAACACCACCCTGGTAAAATCTTTCAACATTTAAATAAACGTCTTTATGTGAAGGATGTCAAAGAATATTTTTCTATCTTAAGGTAAACTCTTACTAACCAAATGAAGCAATTTGATTTAAAAAATCTTCCCCTTTGATTTTCATTTAAGTAAATGCTCCTTTTATCATTCAGCAAGAAACAGAGTAATTGTTGAAGTATATTTGCCTTCTTGTTACAGAAATCATGATTTTAAAAGTAGTCTCACCAAAATCAGTTTTTGGTCTTGGGATGACTTCCAGAGAGTTGGCCGTCTCATCTGAAAACAGATTAAAGGACTTTAGATTTAAAATATCTATCAGTCAAATATATAACATAAAAAATTGTCTTAATTCAACTCACTGACTGGATCCTCATTTTTAGTTGGCGCACTCTGCAACACAGACACAGAGTTACATAATGTCTCAGTGATGCAACATAAAAACAGAAGGAAAAGGAAAAGAACCAAGATGGTCCAAATTAATAAAACATTATTAACTTGATAGTTATGTGTTTCTTCTAAGAGTTAAACTCTATAAGGTAGATAAATAAATACACATTAAAACATCATTGTAAAAGACAGGAGCAGATTTGTTCTATCTAATGGCTCTATTACATTATTGCACAACAATGCTGTGTTTTAATTTGTTTTGTTTATTAATCTGCCTTCAAGTGTATATTTCTAAGATGAAACACACAATTATCAAGTTAACAATGTTTTATTATTGTCAACTTAACATCTTAGGCTACTGCTTCATTTATTTAATTTCTTTTTGTCTATTTATTCTTTTCAAAAATGCAAATTTTAACATCATAGTGATGGAAATCAGAGAGTAAAACCCACCAGAGACATGTCAGCCATTAAAAGAAAGAGCAGGCAGAGAACATTTGGAGTCATTGTGGAGTTTATCTGCAGCTCAACACCTGAGAAAATAAAAGTAAAACAATAAAACTATGTTTTTCCCAGCCTGTAACATGCAGATCCATAAAGTGCTGAAGGTCACATTACCTGTAACTGATGAGATGAAGTCAGAGGATGAAGCAGCGACTGAAGCTGATGTTCAGCTGCTTCATTTTTATAACCAGTTCAAACACTAGAAGTGACCACAGCAGTAGTTTGTGTAATAATCCTGTGATCTTTTCTCACTATATGAGTTTCATAATTTTAGGTGCATGAAGTTTTGTCACACTTTGATATAAGTAGATTCTCACGGATAAGATAGGAGTTACGGAAACTTCCAAACTGATCAGTTATCATTTTATAACTGGTTTCTAAAGTCACAAACCAAAAATTAGCAGCTATAATTTATGTTATTTAGTCTGGCGTAGCATAAAAAAATGTGGGCTAATTTTTTTAAAGTCATATTTACACCATAAATTCATGTCACACTTCCAAACTAAACATTCAAATGGCAAAAAAAATATTTAGTTTGTAAAGAAGAGTTTTGTGAAACTCTATAAAACCTAATTGGTAAATTCCTTTAAAATTTCTCATCGTATGATTGAAGCTGAAATGCTGGACGTATCAAGAGAAAAAGAATCAATGGTATTAAATTAAATAATGACATTAAGATTTGGATAGAAGTTAATCTGGAAGGATTTGAATCAAACCTCATGTAACAATGACAAGGAGCAGCAAACCTTTAGTCACTGGGTCCAAAATACTCGAGTCAAAAATACTTTTAGACCAAAATGAAAAAATAAATAAAATCAAGATCAGATAAGAACATGTTGAAATGACTTCAGGGTTTTAGAGAAAAAAAATAAACACACATCTATCTGTTACCAATCTTTGTTTTGAAATTGTTTTGTTGCAAGCAGCTTTTTTTTTAGCACACTTAAGTTTTCCTGATAATCAGATAAAATGTTCCTATCAGAAGAAAATAACCTGAATAAACGGAAAAAGCTGAATAAACTGAATGAATCTAGCCCAGTGTGAAAACGTAATTGCCACTAAACCTTAAGGTTGTTTATATCCTTATTTTCAGCCACTCAAACATGCTGACCATTGGTTTCACTCTGAAACACAGCATTAATAATAAAGAGCATCGTACGGAGAGCAGCAGCCACATTCAGCCCCGTGTGATCATCAATGCTTGCTTTATGTTGTTAGTTATTAGTAATTATAGTTAATAATTCATTATTAATTAAATGATTAATAAAGTTCAAGTTTCTTTAACTGAATCTAAGCACTAAGTCCAGATTCTTTGGCATCATAAGCCAATCCGCCAGCAGAAGAAACTCTTATCACGGTAAGGAATGATCACCGACACACTTACTGAGAATTTATTAACAAAACAGACCAACTTTACAGCTGGATTATTACACAAACTACTACTGGAAGTCACTCTGCGAAGACAAAATGTACAGAGGCAAAAAAAAAAAAAAAAGATGAAAAAGGGACAGAAGAAAAGAAACTTGTTCTTGTGGCTGACGATGCAGCTGAGGTTTTCTTTCTGTACCGTTGGTTCAGAAAGAAACAAAACTTTAAAACACGGTTGTTAGTTTAGAAATCATTCTCAGCTGGTCCAGGATGCAGAGCAGAACCAGAATCAGAACCAGACAGTCAGAAGCAGCATTCAGCTTCTATGCAACACAAATCTGGAACAAACTTTCAGAAAACTACAAAACAGCCGAAACACTGAGTTCCTTTAAATCTAGACTAAAAACCCAGCTGGTTAGAAATGCTTTAAAGGGAATATTGCTCAACATATTTGATGTGTAATGATGATTTTAATGATGGCACCTGACAAAATGTGTCATCACCTGACACAGCTAATAATGTCTATTATTAGTTCCCACAACTAAATGATCTGTTTATGGTGGTTTTTATGTTTCCATGATGCAAAGCACTCTAAACTCCCGTGTTGCTGAAATTTGCTATACAAATAAACTTGCTTGATTGACTGAAAAATCCTATCCTAACCCTGTTGAAAGAGGTTAAGCAACAGACAAATGAGCAACATGCAGAAAGCTGTTTTAGTGTTTGCTGCAGAACTGCTGAAGCAAACAAACTAAAAAAGCTTTTTAATGCAAAGATGTTATCAGAGGCAGTGATGAGAACGTCATGCAATACCTTCTTAAAATGTGTTTCAGGAAAATATGATGCATTTCCACTGAATGTTACTAAAATAAAGTGCATGAGAATCACAAAATGTGTTTGTTCACACAACTCTTCAAAAAAAAAATCTATTTATAACATTGAATATATGCAAAACATGATACATGCTTCAGACTAAAAACTGAAAAATAAATGTTTTTTATTTTCTGTGAAAAACTGTTAAACATGCTCAATTTAATACAGCATTAGGCTATGAAAAATGAAAGATAAACTAAGATTAAAGGGGCAGAGTTCCAAAAATTGTAATCAAATAAGACTAGCACTATTTCAATATATTTTACTCAAGTAAATGTAAAAAGTAGCCATCCCAGGAATTACTCAAGAGTGAAAAATGATTTGGTAAAACATTTACTAAGTAATCAAATAATCATTTATATTATACATCATCAGATGGTCAGAGTATAAAGTTAAATGGAAGTTTTGGTATTTTAAGGATGAAAATGAAAATAATTCATATAAGTAACAAAAAAAAAAAAAATCGGGCAAAAGATAATTTATCCAAATCAGTTTCTTTCAATAAAAACTGCAGGTGTTTGTCCATCCATCCATTTTCTAACACCCTTGTCCCCAGTGGGGTCAGGAGGTGCTGCTGCCTCTCCAGCTACGTTCTGGGTGAGAGGCGGGGTCACCTGGACAGGTCGCCAGTCTGCCGCAGGGCAACACAGAGACAGACAGGACAAACAACCACACACACACACACACACACCGAGGGAGAATTTCGAGAGACCAATTTACCTGACAGTCATGTTTTTGGACTGGGAGGAAGCAGGAGTACCTGGAGAGAACCCAGCATGCACAGGGAGAACATGCAAACTCTGTGCAGAAAGACCCGGGCCGGGAATCGAACCCAGGACCTTCTTACTGCAAGGCAACAGTTCTACCCACTGCACCACTGCGCAGCCCCAGGTGTTTGTCTGTCTGGTGAATTTTAAACATGTTTTTCAGGGTATTTCTTATTAAAAATACTGATAAAAGTAAATTTTTCCAAAACGTGACTCAAGCAGACATAATAAAATAAATGTAACTAGTTAAAGATAAAATAACTCCTGCTTTCTGTAAACTAAGTTTGATCATTTCTGGTTCACACTGACGTTAAATGATTATTGTTAAAAACCTTCTGTTAGAATATTTTTTTGTTTTGAGAAATGTTAAAAGTTTATGCTTTAGTTTTTCCTGCAGTTATAAAGTTTGTTGACTCGGTCGATGTCAGTGTTGCTCATTCCATTTGTGTTTCCAAAGCTGTCGATTTGACGAGACCTGGCAGCGATGGTTGGCTGCCCATTTTTGGAAAAAGCATATCTGCAAAGCAAAGCAAAAATATTAGTGTCAGCACTTTTTCTTTTAAATAAAAAACCCTTGCAGGATGGGAAAGACTTACTTCTTGTAATGCATGACAGAGTTGTAGTCGTAAGGAGATCCCATGTTGTTGGTCTGAACCTTCCAAAAGTTAAACCTTTGCTCTTTGAAATGACCAAACAGGAAACGTTCATGTTGTTATCACCGTGTGAATAAATTTAACAGAAACAAGAAACACAACTAAACTGAAACCAACTTATTCAAATGGACCACCTGTGTGTGTTTATATGGAAACGGATGTTACCGACCTGGTTTGACGTTCTGGAATAAAACGCGGATATACTCGTCTCTGTCGTTGCGGACCTGCTCGTGGTTGAAGCCCAGAGCGTGAAGGATCTCGTGGCTCACTGTAGAGGTTCGCAGACATTTATTTCTCTCCAGAGAGATGAACTGCCCTCCTCCCTGACGGCCAATGTACGACCAACACCTGAAATACAAAGCACACACAGCTAACGGCTAACCGCTAACGGTTTCTGCCGTCTTTTGACCATTATTATCTGTTAACTGTTTGGTTTCTTGGCTATATCCAAAATAAGTCAGAAATCTAAGAAACTTTTTCTAGAACAGGGTTGTCCAAAGTGTGGCCTGGGGGCCAGTCGTCGTCCTTGAATTAATTTTGTGTGGCCCTGACTGCAATTCAAGAAATTTGGCCGTTCAACGATTTGTAATTTTTTTAGAATGATGTTTTTAATGCCAAGTTTATATATTCTTTAACAGAAAATGTTAACAATGGCACAAATATTTTTTTGAGTTGTTTTTTTCACTACTACACTTTTATAAGTAGAACCACGTCTATCTGGAGACTTTTACTGAAAATCCAACAGTAGCCAGATCAGCTTCTATTTAATTTATTAAACTCGGCTAAATATGGCAAGAGTTTTGAAAGAAAATGACCCAAATCCTGCTTTATGACTGAGAATAAATTTAAAAGAAACTGAAAACTGAATGTCTTTATTTTAACACAGCAAACATGCAAAATTTGAAGTTTGTCATCTACAATAAATAACTTCTCTTTCTTACAAAAAATCCACACAAATGAACAACTTTATTTTCTTGATTTTATTTATTTATTTTTCTTCGTCTGTGAGTGCTTTTGACTCGACAATTTTGGTCCAAGTGATAATTATTTGTCATAATCTTGTTTTTTTTTGAAGAATTTGGTTCACTGTATTTGGTTTAATCATATTTTATTTATTTGCATTTTCTGAACCACGTCTATCTGGTTCAGATTTATCCTTTAGTTCTTGGTGCCAAGAACTAAAGGATAAAGGTAATTTTATTTATATAGCACATTTTCAGCAACAAGGCAATTCAAAATGCTTTACATGAATTAAAAGCAAATACAAACAAAGCAACAAATCAAAGGAAAGAGCAAAAGAAGAAAAAGAATCTGAGATTGATTTAAAGTATTTAAACTCGTATCCTAACGCCTCCTCTCTTGATACCAATAAAACAGGACTGTGAAACAAGAATGAAGCAAAAACAGGAGCAGGAAGTGAAGCAGTAGGAGGAAACGGACACATTGTCTCATCTTTCTGTGTCCATCTGGCCTGAGAAACATTGATAAGCAGAACCTGAAGAAGATAATAAAAAAGCCAAAGATCAGCAGCTTTTGTTTGTAACTGGAGGATTTTGGACATGAAGTTTATGACACAACAAAGGAACCTAAAGCTAAACCCACAAAGGGATAAATAAAGGCAAAACCTAAATGAAATAACCAAATAAAAACCTAAATCTAAGTGAACATCCAAAGAGATAAAATAATGAACTCAGAACTGAATTTAAACAATAAAATAAACAATAAGGAAACAAACAAAACTGGAAACAAGAATGCTCAAATGAATGGAGATACGAAGGTGTGTGTGTGTGTGGGTGTGTGTGTGTGTTCATACCCATCGTGAGGTCGAGTATAGAAATACAGGTAATCAGAATTCTTTGATTTAAACGGTACAAAACGGATGCAGGTCGACTTGTTGAATAGTTGAAGAACTTGAAGGATTTGGTGTCGTTCTTCTGGAGCTGCAAAAATAAAACAAGGCTTAGTACCTATATTACTAAAAATATAGATACGGTCAAAATTATTAGGCTTCCCATGAAATTCTAAGTCTTTTTCAAAGATTCAAAAATGTGTTTTAAATACAGCTTTTCTATTTATTTTGGATGCTTACATTTATTTATTTTTTGCTCACAGAAACCAAATTCTTTCCTGAAAATCAAAACCTTCCACAGTCAAAATGAATCTAATATTCAGTCACGTTTTGTAGTTTGTAGCAAGTCTTTGCGTCTCTCCGGAGGAATCCTCCACATTTGGTGGTCTTCTCTCATGGACTCTGCTCTTCAATGGGTCCGGGCTTTGAATAGGCCAGTCAGGAACGTTCAGCCTGGTTTTCTGGACGCAGCTCATGTTTGGGCTCGTTGTCCTTTTGGGAGACAAAGCGACAATCCAGACCCGGTTCTGCTGCTGACCGCTTGAGGTTTTCCTTCAAAATCTTCAAACATGGTTCTTTCTCCATTATTCCTCCAACCTTGATGAGATTCCCAGTTCCAGCAGTCACACAGCATGATACTTCCACCACCATGTTTCACAGTGAGGACAGTGATCTTCAGTCAAACTCCAGGCTCTACTTTGGTCTCATGTGGCTTCAGTAGCCATAATCTTTGTCCAGATTGTCCTTGAACGCGTCTCTTCGCAGCCCGTTTCTGTACAGAGCTCTGCTCATGTTTTGTTGGTTGTTCCAGGATTTTTGGACACATCTCTCACTTGTTTTTGTTCCTTTGCCAGACTTGTTCTGTACTTTGTGTCTCTCTTTGAGTTTCTTGACGACTCGTCTCACTCCACTTGTCGATACACGGAAACTCTGTGATGACTTTACATTTTCTTCTCCTGCTTTGTGAGCGTCAACCATTTCTTTTTCTCAAGTCTAAACTGAATTCTTTTGCATTTTGGCATGATGCGTTCTCAGGTGACAGCTCAAAGCCTTAATGAGAATTTTATTGTTGATTGATTGAATACAAGTGAAAGCACATGATTTCACAGCAGTGGTTTGCGCTTTGGCTAAATAAAAAGGCCAGCTCTTTAGGGGGGTAATAGTTGGGTTTTGTAAGAATCCAAAATAAAAACTAGGATGTTTGGAAAAGTCATACTGAAACATCATTGATCTGTTTAACAGCAC
>CAEGAG010255697.1:0-24301 GCA_903067065.1 Brachyrhaphis terrabensis
CGGGCTCCATGGGTAAAAGCCCGGCCACCAGGCGCTCGCCATCGTGCCCCACCTCCAGGCCTGGCTCCAGAGTGGGGCCCCGGTGACACGCGTCCGGGCGAGGGAACACGAGGTCCAAAGTTTTTTGTCATCATTGAGGTCTTCGGACTGCGCTTTGTCTGGCCCTCACCTAGGACCTGTCTGCCTTGGGTGACCCTACCAGGGGCATGAAGCCTCAGACAGCATAGCTCCAAGGATCATTGGGGCACTCAAACCTCTCCACCACGATTGGTGGCAGCCCAAGGAGAGGAATAAATGGATAATTACATATATATTTAATAAACCTTGTCAAATCTACTGTAGTAGACAAGAAGAGAGTAAAAATATCATTTTATTTGGACTATTGGGTATTTTCTATGCCTTTTGTACATTCAACTATTTTAGGCGGTTATTTCATGTTGTGGGTTGAATGGGGCCAGAGATGGAAAGACTGAGATGTATGTAATGTTTATTTAAAAAAGTCTTTTGGGATTTTTTAGAACAGCTAGAACTATTGGAAATTAGTCAGACACGAATGTGATTGTATGGATGCTGATGTGTCTATTAGAGACCTGGTTGAGAATTCTACCTTGGAATATTTTTAAAATCTGGCTAAGTCTGCTGGTATGACGCTTCTCTAGGTTCTTTATACAAGTTTCCGTGTTTGTTGCTAGCTGTGTTGCTGAATGCCTCTTTAGCATCTTTATGCTAATAGACTGCTCTACTTAGGTGCTTTCCTCCTCTTAGGACTGTGCTTCTCTCCCTCTGTAAACAAAGAAACTTTCTATCTTAAAAATGTCAGTCTTTTGTAAACTGATATTTATATTTTAAATCAGACTTTTGCTGGCTTCTCTCAAAAAGTTAAATTTATTTTATTTGACACTAAAGATAAGGGCTTTAGAGAAACTGGACTAGCTATTACAACAACCAGTTCAGTCTTGGAGAGGAGGAATACTTATTTCCTGACCTGTCTATTGGGGTGGACTGGAATTTTCCGAGAAAGTATTTTAAATGCTTAAACACTGGTGTTAACCGCTTCTCTGCTGGACCTGGTCTATACTGGAGTCGGTGTTCTGACTATCAGTTCTACCTCATCAGATTTCCCTACCGTAGCACAGATAGATGGCCAAGTCTGTCTGAGCTACGCATCCAAAACTGCTACTGTCATGTTTACAAACCAAAAACTATAGCGGGTTGTGTTAATGTTAAATACATTATTATTTAATGTATTAACATTATTTGAGTGACGGGACTGAAGTGGAAGCTTCGGAGTTATGCATGTCATAGCATTTGAATAATTTATATTCACAACCAAACCACAAGAATATCACTTCCTTCATCTGAATATCCTACCCATTTAAAATGAAAAGCTATGCAGTATGCACTAAACCTTTTATTAGAATATCCTACATTTAAAAAAAATGTTAAATAGTGTGAGGTGTTTCTAAGAAAAAAAACCAGTGTCAGACAGGAGAAACAGGTTATTGAAATTAAATTAAACAGACAGCTACAAATACAGATCACGTAATTCTTTTTTGTGCATTAATACGTTGTATGACAGACTTTATCAAATGCAGCGCAGCCACAAGGTGTCTACTGAACTGCGCAGGTCACTGTGCACCTGAAATGACAGGATATGCTTAATATACACTGAGATTGAAGCTGTGTAATAGCGATGTAATATATTACATCGCTATTACACAGCTTCAATCTCAAATAACATTGATACCAACATGCTCTATTTAGCACGGTTTAATAAAAAGTCTTATTAAACTAAAATATTTTAAAGTATAGGAACAGGGTTATAAAACCAGGTATGAATAAAATAAATTAAATAAAGCTTACCTTCATTTTCAACAAAATAAAACAGATGAAACAAAACTTCCACAGGTGGGATGTATTGATCAGAAATTGCTGAGTAGGTAGTATGTGACGTAGCATCAATGTACACATGTGCATTACCACAAGGTAGGACAGATTCTTGGGTAGCATAGAAAGTTAGAACACCGGTCTAAACTGGACCATGTGTTTATCTTCAGTCACATCGATTACGCCAACAGCATCTTCACAGGTCTGCCTAACAAATCAGATAGCTGCAGCTGATCCAGAAAACTGCTGCTCATGTTCTGATTAAAACTAGGGAGATAAAGCACATCACACCAGTTCTAAAGTCCTTCCACTGGCTCCCTGTAGCTCAGAGAATAGACTTTACAATACTGCTGTTAATTTACAGATCACAACAGCTTAGTGCCACTGTACATTAAAGATCTGCTAGTGTTGTAACAACTTTCCAGACCTCTCAGGTCTTCTGGTTCTGGTCTGCTCTGCATCCCTAGAAGCAGAACCAAAAGAGGAAAAGCAGCATTCAGCTTCTATGCACAACGAATCTGGAACAAACTTCCAGAAAACTGCAAAGTTGCTGAAACACAGTGTCTTTAAATCTAGACTAAAACCCACCTGTTCGCAGTTGCCTTTGAAGCATAATCGATTTGAGAATTTAACGATGGCACTTGATTTAATGTAATGTTTCAGTTGTTCATTCTACGTTAAATAACTTAATAAATAATAACATAATAAATGATGTAAAGCACTTTGAAATGCCTTGTCACTGAAATGTGCTATACAAATAAAATTTTATTGATTGTTCTGGTCTACACTAGAGGTGGTTTATCAGCCACATTATCAGATGTGATGAGACTAAAATGTCTCAAGTTAAATGTCTGATCGTCCATCTGTTGTATTGAGTTTACAGAAGGATTTATGGTGGAGGAAGGGAGTTTTCCAACATCACATCATTCGTGCGCATGCTAGTGTCTTTAGAATCATTAAAATCATGTGATATGCAGAAGATGTGTGGTATGCTGCAGGCTAGTAAACGCAGCATTTACAGCAGGATATCTAACATTAGTTAGTTATAAATGGAGTTTTCTCACACTTAGCCTGGCCAATGCCTTCCTGTGCATCTCTGCTTAAATAAAATCTTGCTTCCTGCAAGTCTGAGCTTTGTCACATTCACTTGGATTGTCTCAGGTTGATTTTTTTATTTTATTTTTAAACTGGGCTAATCAGCAAACAGAAGGAGAAGAAGTGAATGATGATGTAAAATTTCTGTTCTGTTTTAGAATTGTAGTCTGGCTGTAATATTAGCAATGACAGCAGAGGAAGGAGCTGTTCATTGCATGTTGGTCACATTTCCAAATATTGAATTAAAATTCAGAGGCGCCACATTTGGATCAGCACTTCTCTCTTCACAGTGGAGGATGGTTGTTTACAGCACGGTCAATTCCCAGTAAGCCTCTTACCTAACAGACAAACGTTAGTTAAAATTTAAAACTTGAACACAGGCCACGCCTCCAGGAAGCAATGGTTTCTCAACAGCTGAGGTTCCAGACTCTGTGGATTAAGCAAAGCATCAAACACGGGTCTGGTTTTTTCCAGGCTCACACTCTGACTTCTTTACCTAACCCTAAAATCTAAACTATATTGATACCATCCATCCATTCATTTTCTTCCGCATATCCAGGGTCAGGTTGTGGGGTCAGGAGCTTAAGAAGGGAGGCCCAGACTTCTCTCTCCCCAACCACTTGTTCCAGCTCGTCCGGGGGAATCCCAAGGTGTTCCTAGGCCAGCCGAAAAACAGTCCCTCCAGCGTGTCCTGGGGATTCACCAGGGGGGCATCCTAACCAGATGCCCGAGCCTCCTCAACTGGCTCCTCTCGACATGAAGGAGCAGCGGCTCTACTCTGAGTCCCTCCCGGATGACCGAGCTTCTCACCCTATCTCTAAGGGAGAGCCCAGACACCCTACGGAGAAAACCCATTTCGGCCGCTTGTATTCCGCGACCTCGTTCTTTCGGTCATGACCATAGATGAGGATAGTAACTGAGATCAACCGGTAAATCGAGAGCTTCGCTTTTTGACACAGCTCTCTCTTCACCATCGCCTGCTTCATTGCAGTCACTGCACCAATCCGCCTGTCGATCTCCCTCTTCCTTCTTCCCTCATTCGTGAACAAGATCCCAAGATACTTAAACTCCTCCACTTGGGGCAGGACCCACCCGCCCCCAAACCCGGAGAAGGCACTCTACCCTTTTCCGGCTCAAGACCATGGCCTTGGATTTGAAGGCACTGATCCTCACCCGGCCGCTTCACACTCTGCTGCGAACCGCTCGAGCGAGAGCTGCAAATCACGACCTGATGAAGCCAACAGGACCACATCATCCGCAGAAAGCAGAGATGCGATCCTAAGGCCACCAAAACGGATCCCCTCAACACCTTGGCTGCGCCAAGAAATTCTGTCCATGAAAGTGATGAACAGAATCGGTGACAAAGGGCAGCCCTGGCGGAGTCCAACTCTCATCGGAAATTAACCCGACTTACTGCTGGCGATGTGGACCAGACTCTGACACTGGTCATACAGCCCGTATCAAAGTGCCTGGTACCCCATACTCCCAGAGAACCCCCCACAGGGCTCCCCACAGTCGAATGCCTTCTCCAAGTCCATAAAACACATGTAGACCAGTTGGGCAAACTCCCACGCACCCTCCAGGACCCTGCTGAGAGTGTAGAGCTGGTCCAGTGTTCCACAACCAGGACAAAAACCAAACTGCCCTTCCTGAATCCGAGGTTCGATTGTCTGACGGATCCTCCTCTCTAAGACCCCTGAATAGACCTTGCCAGGGTCTATTCAGGGAGGCTTAAGAGTGTGACCCCCCTGTAATTGGAGCACAACCTCCAGTTCCCCTTTTTGAACAGGGGGACCACCACCCCAGTCTGCCAATCCAGGGGAACTGCCCCCGATGTCCATACAATATTGTAGAGTCTTGTCAGCCAACACAACCCTACAACATCCACAGCCTTAAGGAACCCAGGACGAATCTCATCTACCCCCGGGGCCCTGCCACCGAGAAGCTTTTTAACCACCTTGGCAACCTTGTCCCCAGAGATTGGAGAGCCTGACCCAGAGTCCCCAGGCTCAGCTTCCTCAATGGAAGGCATGTTGATGGGATTGAGGAGGTCTTCAAAGTACTCTGCCCACCGGCCCACAACGTCCCGAGTCGAGGTCAGCCCGTATCAATCTTGCGGCCACAGCTCCGATACCACCTCGACAATGGAGGCACGGAACATGGCCCACTCAGACTCAATGTCCCCCAGCTTTCCCGGAACGTGTTCGAAGTTCTGCTGGAGATGGGAGTTAAAGCTCTGTGTCACAGGAGACTCTGCCAGATGTTCCCAGCAGACCCTCACAACACGTTTGAGCCTGCCAGGTCTGACTGGCATCCTCCCCCACCAACAGAGCCAACTCACCACCAGGTAGTGGTCAGTGGACAACTCTGCACCTCTCTTCATCTGAGTGTTGAGGACATACGGCTGCAGATCTGACGAAACGATGACAAAGTTGAACTGCGACCTGGGGTGTCCTGGTACCAAGTGCACATATGAACACCCTTATGTCTGAACATGGTGTTTGGTGTCCCTCACCTAGGTCCTGCCTTGGATGACCCTACCAGGGGCATAAAGCCCCAGACAGCATAACTTGGTAATAGTATTTCGGTATACAGACTCAAAGAAAAGCCATTTGCTGAAAGAGCATATTCAGAGAACTAACTAAGCCAAAGCTTTACATAGATTGTGCATTTAAGATAAAAAAAACAAAAACTTCTTTGTCTGTAAATGTCTTCTACCCAGAACTCAAATGACCGTTTTAGCTTCTCATACATGTACACACGTGTAAACATCTTTTTTTTTTTTTTTTCTATTTCATTCCTCATAGAGTTCATCTTTGGTGCTGCAGGCTCCAGGCTGCTGCTGAGGCACCATGAAAAGGTTCAGGCGACATGGAACAGAGTCCCAGCGGGATCGCCTCAAACAGGAGCTCTTCCAGTTCACCAAGGTAAGTTCATTCTTTTCATCACTGACCTCATTATCGGTGGTGGAGATGAAGGTAATATGATCATATTTTTCAGAGGGTTAACTTGCATGTGTTGATGAGTTGAAAAGACAAGTAAATGCTCAAAGAACAGAGGATTTTATAGCTTTCCAGATGTGGAAAGTCTTAATTCAGTTCCTTAATGCATCAGCTCATTAAGTTTGCATGTGTCAGAATATTCCAGGCAATACTAATGTCTAATCCCCTACTAACAGTAAGTGACTTTACAATGCAGTGAAAGTGTAACCTTCACTTTTACTGTTTTATGAGAATATTGTCTTATAATCTCATAAAACACAATTTTTCTATGAAAAAATGGTCACAAGAATCGATCTACCAAAAAATTACTGATTTTAGTCATGTTGCCTCATAGCATACAATGCTTTAGGAAGGCTAATGTAACAAAACTAAAACCCTCCAAATAACATGTGCAACCTTTCAATATAGTACCAGACATGCACTACAGGGCCATGGGGCCACTGGGCAGACAAACTAATTAATCTTTTTATTCTATATATTTATATTGATACTTTTTATTATTACTTATTTATTTTATTATTATTGGAGCCTTGCCGCAAAATTTCATTTATTATGTACATTTAAATGTACATTTGAATAACAATAAAGTCTGTCTGTCTGTTTGCTGTCCTGTGCAGACTGTGGAACATGGATTCCCCCACCAGCCCAGCGCTATGGGATACAGTTCCTCTCTTCAGCTCATGGCCATTGGAACTCGCTCTGGAGCCATCAAGCTGTATCCCTCTCAGAAACTCTGATGCTTCTTTAATGGGAATTACATGGTGCTAAGACTGAACTGTGTGTTGCAGCTATGCTCACTGGCACTCATTTATCAACATGTAGTGCAAACTTGCACACTAAAACAAATAAAGGACAAGTTACAGGAGTTAACCATATATAGAAGCTACAGGCCTCAGTGCAGTTGTTCCCGGTGCGATTTCTGGCCCAGCAGCATTTTCTGCATGTCTTCCCCTTTTCTCTCTGCCCTTCTGCCTGTCTACATACTAGTAAAGAAAGACTACTCGAGCCATAGAACCTTAAAGCAAAAGTTAGAAATGTCTGATTTATCAATCCAAGTGCACACTGGCCAGTAACTGCTTACAGACCAACAGTTGCAGTAAATATAAGGTCAGATCTGTATTTACTTATTGCCTCAGTGGCTGTGCCCACAGAATTTACAACATGAACGAACAAAAAATTATAAAAATAGAGATTTCTATGAGGCATCAAACTGACAGTGCCACATGATTATTGGATGTTAAAATACAAATAAAAGCTAAAACTGTAACTTGTAATTGATCTGCAACTTCTGCTTTTTATATTTTATCTTATATATGTCCTACCAAGAAAAAAAAAAAGATTTTATTAGAAATGCAGGCAGGACCCCATCCAGCATGTGGACAGTTTGAGATCCCTCAGACAGATTAGTGCATCACAGCATAGGACATCAAATTACTCCAACGTTGATTCAGAATGAAATCCAAAGAATCATTTCAGACACTTCCTTTGACATTTTTCAGCTGATCCAAGACCACTCATCTGCCTGAGTAACTCCATGCAGCAACCTGTGTGCAAAATGTGCACTTCTCAGATATTCTGTCAAAAAGATATGCTAACCAGCTTGAAGAGCATCTCCTTTAAGCTTCCTTGTGTACAAAAGGTAGGCTTAGTCACAGCTTCCTAAAAATATTTCCTATATTAGATTTTCTTACCTTTTGTAATCGGTCAAACGTAACTTCAGATTAATGCATTTCTAAGTCTTTGACTGCTAAGCATAATCCACCTTTGGGAAGAAACTGAGAGTAGAGTTTTCTCCATTGGATCGAGCTTCTGATTGCTCAGACGATCCACCAGGGGGCAGAGTGCAGTCCCCTTCACACACAACAAAAGGGATTATTTCACCAAATGTTATTTATTAATAAAAATATTTAGACTTTTATTGTTCCATGAATGAACCATGAATGAAACTTATTGAGTGCACTTCCTGCAAATTCAGACTGTTCTTAACTGGAGCGCAGGTATGGTGCTCCTGGCGTGGAGTTCATGGGTCTCCATGATGAAAATGCTGCCGTCACACAAGTGTTCTTCATGCCTTATCAGGTACAGTAAGGAAAAATGACAGGCAGAGCTTACAGCAGTCACACACTACCTTCAACCTTTGTTGTGTTGGTTACAGGTGGAGCTGGTGACTCTGCTGGATGACAACAGTCTGCACATGTGGACTTTACGAAGCCACAAAGGACTTTCAGAGCTGCTTGAGATAGGCCGTTTCCTGCTGACTGGACCACCTGGGTACACAGCTATGCTGACACAAATCAGTTCTTCACTCTGACTCCATCCCATGCTGAGCTGCTCAGGTGGTTCTCACCTGGCTGGAGCAGCGAACAACGTTGCTCCCTTTCAGAGGAATGGAGCTGAAGGCTGACCTCCTTGTAATTTTCTTGTTTCTGTGTATACCAGGGCCCCCCCCAGTGTGACCAGAGTGACTGCAGTGCTGACTCACTCCTCAGGAGAGCTGCTATTGTTGGGAACAGAAGGTGGACATGTGTTCATTGTTGAAGTCCCAGGATTCAGAGAGTTGGAAGAGATGAACATCAGCCTTGACCAAATCACCAGCTGGTGAGGAATCTCTCATTTATGTCCTCTTGAGCAACTAAAGTCCCTTATACTCTGCAGGGCCTGACACTGGGCCATCCATGCTTCAATCCCGGCTTTTGCGTTTTTTGCATTAGCACTTCCAACCCGGTCCCACCTGGTTTGCTGGAACCCTTAGAGCTGTGCTTCCAATCAGGGCTTTTACAAAATTGTAAAATAAATAAATAAACAAGGTCTTCTTGCACTGTTTTGTGTTATTTTAAACGCCAAGAGAACCGGTATTTCTCCAACTTTTGTCACTTAATCCTGACAAATAAGTCAGTCACCAAACACGGGTTTCCAACACGTAGTGTGTATTTATAATTTCTCATTGCTGATATAAGAGGATGGAAATGGCTGATAGCAGGGCACAAAAATGAAGACTTCCTGAAAAGATGAGAGTGTAGACTTGCTGGTGAATCCCATTCTAATGTAAATTATGACAGATTAATTGATTAAGGAAATTTCTAGTATACTACATGCTATCACACATAACAATTTTTGAGAATTTGGAAACAGTTGCTCTTTATTTCCCAAAGTTATGGGGGAGGACAGGAGAGAATGGATGTTTCAGCTGCCTGAAATAATTTGTTGCCCGTCCATGAAATGGGAACAAATTAATTTACCAGCAAGTCTTTAACTGTGTTTTATCATCAACAATAGATCATGTAAGTTTGAAAACATTTGCTCTTTATTTGACAAAGTTAGGAGGGGGGGAACCATATATTTTAGCTGCCTGAAATAATCCATTCCCCCTTCATAACATGGGAACAAATTAATTTACCAACAAGTCTTTAACTCTGTTTATTCCTATTTTCATCAACAACAAATCCTGTAAGTTTGAAAACATTTTCTCATTATTTGATAAAGTTTTGAGGGGGAACCATATATTTTAGCTGCCTGAAATAACCTGTTCCCTGTACATAACATGGGAGTTAATTATTTTCTCACAATCTCTTTAACTGTGTTTAGTCCCTCTTTATCAGCAACAAATCTTGTGAATTTGGCAATATTCATTCTTTATTTGCCATACTTACTTGGGGGAACAATATATTTTAGCCGCTTGAAAAAATCTGATTCCCCTACTAAGAATAGTAGAAAAGAAATACTAAAATATTTGGTTCTCCCATAATAACTTTGGAAAATAAAAGCCAATGTCTTCAAACTTACAGGATGAGAGGAATAAATGAGAAATAAATGTGAAAAAATAATTAGCTCCCATGTTATCAGGGGCGAACAGATTATTTCAGGTGGCTAAAATATTTGGTTCCCCAGTCATAACTTTGGCAAATAATAAACACATGTTTTCAAACTTACATGATTTATTGTTGATAATGAAAGGAATAAAACATAGTTAAAGAGTTTGTGAAAAAATAATAAGATCCCATGTTATGGAGGGGGAACGGATTATTTCAGGTGGCTAAAATATATGGTTCCCTTCTTTTAACTTTGGTAAATAATGATGAAATGTCACCAGACCCACAGGATTCGTTGTTAATGATGAGAGGAATAAACAGACTTACAGACTTGCTGGTAAATTAATTTGTTCCCATGTTATAGAGGGGGAGAGGATTGTACCATATATTGTCAGCTAGAATATATGGTCCCCCCACTCATAACTCTGACAAATAATGATAAAATGTCACCAGGATTCACAGGATCTGTTGTTGATGAAGAGAGAAATGATCACAGTTAAAGACTTGTTGGTAAATTAATTTGTTCCCATGTTATAGATGGGGAACAGGTTATTTCAGGCAGCTAAAAATATTTGGTTGCCCCCTCATAACTTTGGCAAATAATGAGCAAATATTTTCAAACTTACATGATTTATTGTTGATGATGAAAGGAATAAACACAGTTAAAGACTTTCAGGTAAATTAATTTGTTCCCATTTTATGAAGGGGGAACATATTATTTCAGGCAGCTGAAATATCCATTATCTCTTCTCCTCACCTCATAACTTTGGGAAATAAAGAGCAACTGTTTCCAAATTCTCAAAAATTGTTATGTGTGATAGCATGTAGTATACTAGAAATTTCCTTAATCAATTAATCTGTCATAATTTACATTAGAACGGGATTTACCAGCAAGTCTACACTCATCTTTTCAGGAAGTCTTCATTTTTGTGTCCTGCTATCAGCAGCTTCCATCCTCTTATATCAGCAATGAAAATTATAAATACACACTACGTGTTGGAAAACTGTGTTTGGTGACTGACTTATTTCTGTCAAGCTTAAGTGACAAAAGTTGGCAAAAAGACCGATTCTCTTGGCGTTTATTATTTATTTATTATGATTTATTTTACAATTTTGTTATTGCTTCTTTTTAAAACAACTGCCAATTAAACTGAATGTTACAACCTTGACATGATTATATGAGTTGTTTTACCGAGAAATTGATCAGAAGAGCCGTGAAAGTGGTCAGATCCGCCTGTCTGGCTGCAATGCGCGCTCCCGACACAGGGGGAACAAATTTACACAGGGAACAGAATTTCGCACAAGACCGTTGTATCCCTCCCCGCCCCCCATTAGCTGTGTTCGTTTGTTTTTCCCCTGTTCCATTTCCTCCCCTCCACCACCATCTTACGTTCGTTCACCTGTCCCCCACCTCTAACCCCCCAACTTCAGGCGACATTTCCCGTATTCTCAAACCAAAACTTGACAGGTATGGGGCAAGGTGAGAATTCATCTATTAAACTGACTGAAGATGAATACATAAACTGAAAGCTGGAGTATAGACATTTTTTATAAGCGTATTTGTGAGCCTGCCTCTTTATTATTAAATTGAATATAATTTCAGATCTTTGTATAACTTTTCTTTAGGTTAACTTAGAAAGTGAGCTATTATTGTTACAGGTTAGTTTTCTAAACTACAAAAAAGTAACTGTTATGGATGCTCAAAAATGAAAAATTGGACTGATATTGATATCCGATAGTAACACCGGGTCATGCCAAATTTATCAATATTTTATTTTATACATTTTTTTTATCCGATTAATCGTAAGAATAATCGATAGATTACTCGATTACTAAAATATTTATTTACAACACCCCTAACTTGTTCTAAATGAAAATCACCACCTTCTTCTTTGATTTCCAATTTTGACTTCCAATGATTCACTTTCTGCTAAAGAGCCCCGTGGTGGATGAAGATATATCCATAGAAAAGCCACACCGGGCTATAAGCCGCATGGTTCAAAGTGTGGGAAAAAAGTAGCAGCTTATGGTCTGAAAAATACAGTAATAAAATCAAATGATTCCACGTAGTTTATGAGTTCTTCATCTGTGGTGGCCTGAACATATATAACTTCACAACTTCCTGGTCTGCATTACTTGTGTGTAATAAAATGTCTCGGGGTTTTGATGTTGATCTGGAAGTTTATTCTGTGCGCTGTACTACACTGGACAGTTGTATTACAAGTTTCACTTCAGCCAAAAATTTTTATTTTTAAGATAAGAAGTTGGCACGTCTTTGAACAAGGGGATTCCCACAAGACACGGTAGTAGTTTAGCTGTGCCAGACGCACTAAATCCAAAAAAAAAAACAAATTTTTTTTTTTTGATTTAGTTAAAATGTAAAGATGAGGTAATTCTTTTCCTCAACTTCCTTGCTAACAAGCGCTTACAGAAGGTGTTGGACAGGACAATGAAGAACTAAAGTGTTCTGCGCTCCTTGAGGAGACAGCTTCAGCAGGAATTTCATTGATATGACGGTCCCTGCTCACCTTCCAGGCGGCTCTCTGCTCAATTCAAAAACAGCCTGGGCCATTTGAAGGGGATCGGACTAAGCCCTGCAGTGCAAAAGGCCTTTAGAAGTTGATCTGAGTTATAGATCTGAGAGCCTCTAAATGGGATGATGAAAAATATAAGCATTTAGGCTTAAAGAGTTTTTCCCTATGTTGTTTTAAAATTCTTTCATTGAAAGTCTTCTTATACGTCATGTGGTTGCTCTTCTCATATCTGAGTGTGAACACAACTGAAATGGTGAAGTAGAGCTTGTGTTTTTCATTCTGAATCCTGTGAAGTTAGAAAAACTACTGCAATGCGACTCAAACACAGAATATCTTTGAACTCTATGACATCATCAAGCAAAACTCAACTAACCTGAAGAAAACAAAGCTTGTTCCCTGCTCTCACCTGCCTCTGTCATCTCTGTTCACTGTTGACTTTTTGTTGTTGTTACTCCAGTGTACCAGATGACTACATTGGTCGCAGGAATCTGGAACATGTTGAGACCCTGCAGGAAAACCCCGTCAACTCCAATCAAGTTGCTATCGGCTATGGACGGGGTCTGATGGTCATCTGGGATTTGGATCACCGCTGTGCCATCCGCCACATCCCGGCCACTCAGGTAAGTGTCAAGAGTGGGAGTGTAATAGTCCAGCTGCTAGCCCAGCTGCCCTAAGCCTCTGAATGTGATCACCTGTAGCAGCTGGAGAGCATGTGGTGGACGGAGGATGGAAGCTGCATTCTGAGCTCGCACAGCGATGGAAGCTACTGCTGCTGGACACTGAGGACTGGGGATGAAAGGGAGGAAGAGGAGAAATCCAATGTTCCATACGGTGAACAGGAAAACCTCTTTTTTTTTTTTTTTTTTTCCATTTGAACTTCCTGCCACATTTGTAATGTTTGGGGCTGATCATTTATTTTCTTGTTCCAGGACATTTTCCTTGTAAGGCCATCAATAAAATAGTTCAGCTTCCAACTGCAGGAGGGTGAGTTCATTACACTTAGCAGAGTTATTTAGTTGGACAGTGTCCTTAGTGTATTTGTGCAAATGTTGAACCTCCTCCGCTGGACATGTTACACATTAACCAGTGGGCAAACTGAACTGAACTGGAACTTGTTTGTGTAGGCCTCCGTTCCTGCTGTTCAGTGGCGGCATGCCGCGGGCCAGCTACGGGGACAGACACTGCATCACTGTGATCTACAGTAAAACACAAGTGGCCTTCGACTTTACCTCCAGGATCATCGATTTCTTTGTCATCAGAGATGGCCCCCAGCACACAGGCAGGCTTGAAAACCTCAGGACTTCCTCCTCGTTGGCCTAATAAACCATCTAGTATTGTCCTGCTGTTTTAGTACAAAGCAGGAAAAGAACCTTTCTGAATATAAATTGGTTAATGCGAAAGGAATCCAAAGAAACTATCTTTAGCGGCTGCTCTAACTTTAAATGCTAGAACTCAGTCATTATGCATAGAGATAGACAGAGTGATAGTTTTATTTAGTGTACTGTCTAGAAACCAGTGAACACAGTCACTGCAAACCCTGCAAACTCTCCACAGTGCCACTGGGATTACTTACTGTGCCCACATGTGTCCAGTTACTGCATTTCAAAAGCCGTCAGCACAGCTGACAGCAATAATAATTATTGTTCAGAAAGGGCTTAAAATGGACATATAATGCATTTAAATCCTTCCTTTTCCCATGTAAATTATTTGCTTATGATCTATATAATGCAGAACTGCAATGATGTGGTCTGAATTCCTGATTATTTTAGCTCCATAGACTCCTCGTTTTCTTTTTCTGCTGTCTTTTTAAATGTGGATGAGACATTTCACGCCCCCCTTTAGGTCACAGAGCATTCCACTTCAACCCGTTCAGCCATTTTTGTAGTTTTTGATAGAATTATCTACTGGCAGAGAAACTTTTTATTCCAAAGTTTATTAAAGATGTCAACAGCAGAAGACAAGTCCATCCAACCTTACATGTTGGAGCCGGTGTCTGATCCAGAGCAGGTGAATGAAGACAAACCTGCAGAACCACACATTCAAATGAAAGCGTCACCATGGTGATATTACTGTATTTACACCTTCTGCATCCATACCAGATACTTGCAATATAGAGAGTAGATTAACTATATTGTCCATGCAAATCGGATGCCTATTAAAATATTGATGCTACCACAATATGAATGAAGTAAACAAAGCCTCGACATAATTAACAAGTTGGCAAACGACACCATCAGGAATGTCACTGAATGCATTTGGGGCATGTGTTTAATGAGACAAAAATTTTAAAACAAAGCCAAATAATTATATTCAAATCATGCAGTATATCAAGAGGCCAGCTAAAAGAAGCAGATGGTACAACGCTACTGTCAAACTAATGGCCAGAACACACAAAATTCATGTCTAAAATAAGCTTTAAAGTCATTTTAGCATTATTAGCAGATTACTGCTTTGCTGTGAACCTCATTTACATATAGAGAAGGAACTTACTCCTCAATCAGACAAAGTCTTTTGGAAAGTCCCTCTTTACTGCCAAAGGTTGCTGAAGCACTCCTCCTCAAGTGCTCCATGCAGACTTTCCCCACTGATGTGGGAACATTCCGAAGAAAAATTTAATTGAACCAGACACTTTGAAGAGGCTCTGTTGCCGGGGGATGATGTAAGGAATCTTGTGCATTAATAGACTCCAGAACCGAATATTTTGACTTATCTACTTCTAACTTAGGCATTACTGAACTTGGACTACAAAATCAATGCAAGGAAAAAATGGCAGATTCACAAAACTGATTAGCAGAAAATCATGACCTTGCTTACCAGTTCCACATCAAATGCAGTGGAACCACATTTGCAGAACAGGGAATTGATTCTTGTCTAGAATCAATTGCCTGTTCTAGACAAGAACAGGCAATTGAGAAAAATGAACAGACTGGAAAATATAACCCAAAAATAGCACAAAGATATCTATGCAGGACCGGGACAAATTAAATACAAATTATTGCATTCCTAGATGCTCAAAGTACACACAAAAGTTTATTCAAGGGCTAAAAATGTAAATTTTGCATGACATGTCATCTTTAAAATGAACCTGTACAGTAAAAGGCTGGTTTGATCAAAACTGAAGCATAGACATACAGCAGGTAAAAACAGATCAAGCTTCTTTTCTGAACCATGTGAATTATGTGGTGAAACAAAGACTAGTGGCAATGATCTGCATTCAAATGTCTTCAGTTTGATTAAAACATGATTATTTCTCTCATGCTCCCTTAGCTTGGTGTGATTCTGAGAATCTCTGCGTGTCTCTGCAGGAGAGCCCAGCGCGCTGGTGGTACTGGTGGAGGAGGAGCTGGTTGTCATCGACCTGCAGACGGAAGGCTGGCCTGTTATTCAGACACCTTACCTGGTTCCGCTCCACAGTTCAGCCATCACCTGCTCCCACCATGTGTCTGCCATTCCCCTAAAACTATGGGAAAGGATTATTGCTGCTGGAGTGGTCCAGAATACTCAGTACTCAAAAAAGGTTCCCATGTTGGCAGGAAGTTATTTTTATTCCTTCATGAATTTTGATCTGTTCATGAAGCTTGATCTGTTTAATTATTGTGTCAAAGCCTGTTTTATCCAATGTTTCTTTTCAATAAACTAGACTTTCCTGTAATATTGTAAAGCTTTTTAAGCAACAGATCTCAATTCACTGATGGAAAAACTGACATTGCACGATATACTCTACAGTCATATTTTTCCTGCTTTAACATGATGGACTTCCTTGTTTTCCTGTTAGCCTTGGCCGATAACAGGGGGTCAGAACCTGGCCCCAGATCCTCCACAGAGGGACCTGTTGCTCACTGGGTCAGTTCATTTCTTTTTTTTCACATGCTCCACAAATCCACCTTAAAATACAGCACATGTTAACAGTACATTCTTTATTGGTTCATGCAGACATGAGGATGGAACTGTGCGCTTTTGGGATGCATCAGGAGTTTGCCTGTATCCTCTGTACAAGGTGTCCACAGCGGCAGTGTTCAGTGCAGATGCTGACCTTAATGACAACATGAGCCAAAGCGCTGAAGGAGAGTGGCCACCCTTCCGAAAGGTTGTGTGTTCTGCAATCTACATTTAGCTTTTTTAGAATGAGAAGGAACAGATACACAGTGGAAGGCTTTTTCTACTCTGCTGGCTGGGGTACTAATATGGAAACTTTCCATTGAAAGACTTGTATGTTCTGATCTAACAGTTTTTTTTTACATTCTATTCACGGTGCAGCAGTTGGTAGCAGCAAGAAGGTCCTGGGTTCAAGTCCCGAACTGGGGTCTTTCTGCATGGAGCTTGCTTGTTCTCTCTGTGCATGCGTGGGTTCTTTCTGGGTGCTCCGCCTCACCACCATCCAAAAGCATGACTGTTTGGTTTCTTGGTCTCTCTTAATTCTCTTTAGTTTTGTGTGTGTGTACGCGTGCGCATTGTTCTGTGTTGCCTTGTGATGGATTGGCGAACCTTCCAGGGCGTACATCTCCCCCTCCCTTTTGGGTAATGGCTAAGCATTCTGGTTGTGTCATTTCTTTACAGGTTGGCTGCTTTGACCCATACAGTGATGACCCAAGGCTTGGAATCCAGAAGATCCATCTATGCAAATATAGTGGCTACCTTACTGTTGCTGGCACTGCAGGACAGGTGATAACACACATAATGTTGTTCGAATTTATTAAACACCTTGGCAGATCACCAAGGTTAAAGATACTGTTGGAACAGCAATAGTTGAAAAATATTAATGGTATTTCTCTTGATAAAGTGGACAAAAGTGAAAGACGGTTTGTACAAAGTTTCAAAACAAAACCTTAAAGTGGCATGAATATTGCATTTATTAAGAACACCATAAACTTGATTTCCGAGCCATTAACATACATGTGTAACCCTGTCCGTGTGAGATGACAACTCGCTGTTCCTTAGACTCTGCGTTGTGTTTTCTTTAATGATGGTTGTCTCAAGGAAACTTGAGGCAGGAATCGGACACACATGGCGGGTGAGATCATGGTTCAGACCATTTATTCGGACCGACAGCGCAGCGGCTTCACCTTCAGAATTCACAGCAAATACTCTGTGTCAACATAAGTCTCATTAACGCAGTTATTTTTTTTGTTTACAGATACAGCATATATTAAAAAAAGAAGAAAAAAAGACAAAACGATACAAAACTGACTACTTGGACATTAAAAGTAACATTTGGCTACAGTGAGGAGCTGGCGGTCAGTATTGCTTACCTTCAGAATTCACAGCAAATATTGACCGTTGTACTGCCAGCGTACAGACGCCAAGTACGGTGTTCTTCAACAGACACACTTTACCAACTTCCACAACCCAGAGAACATATCTAACATTTTGGTGGCATCCGCTGACATATTTAAACCACTGTCCTACACATGCGATCTGTCATTTATAAAAGACCATATGAAAATTGCTAAAATAATGCCACTCTCTATAATGGTGGAAATAAAATGAAGGCTGTAATTATAGACCAATATAATGCCCCTTTTCCACCGGCATTGTCCAATATAATGGATATAATGCCCCTTTTCCACCGGCTCTACTTCAGCATCTCGGCTGTTCTCAGAGACTCTATCTTTTAAGAAGACCCAATGATTTTGGGGTTACCCAACTTGAGGTTGTGTACCACCTCTAGTTAGGTAATGTTAAAATGTAACATTTTAACTTGAGTTTTAACTCAACTCAAGTTAAAACAACATTTTAACTCAAGTTTTAGCTTTTCATCTCTTCAGCTGGTTTGCTCACATGAGCTGCAGATTAACAGACAATCTTTTAAGAAAACTTTCAATGGCATGTATAACAGCAGGTAAATAGTGGTGAAACCAAAAACAACTCTGTCTCAACTGCTTGCTGAAAGAACATGAAAGACAGCAAGAAATATTTTAGCAGAGAGCATCCATTCTCTTTATTCATCAGCCTCACCTGCGGCATTAGCTGCATCTGAGTCTGTGTGCACCATAGGGCTGCGTCGGGTTCCAAAGCGGCTAACGAGGCTTTCCATTCCCTCCGCTACGTTGACAAAAATGACTTATTCCTCACTGGTCCCTCGAGCTGCCACTAAATATTGAAATCCGATGCAAAGAAAAGCCGGCATCTTCATTCATCGTTGCTTGTAGCTTCCATCACTTCCGTGTTGCAGCAAGTTTGAAATGTTGAGCCGTTCCTTTTTCTTTCTCTTTGCTGCTATGTCTGACCATTCTATAATTTTTAATCCTCCATGTTTCGGTGTGTCTGACTTTCTGTGGTTGTAGATTCTGATGCTGGAGCTGAATGATGAGGCAGCAGAGCAGACAGTGGAGGCTAAAGTTGTGGATTTGTTACAGGGACAAGAGGGATTCCGCTGGAAGGTAGGACGAGTCCTGAAACAGTCTCACAATTTACCTGTGGAAATGGCATAAAGGGTTTAATTTATTCAAATGTTTCACCCAACAGTTTATTTAGTCATCATTTAATGACACCTGGTTGTAACACTGCATCTTTTAGTAATGAAGTACTATAATAAGTATGGTAAGGACAGTTACAAAGCTTTACCGTCGAAAGAAGCAATCCTAATTGACCTAAAACGGGATAAGTTTATTTTGATTTATTGCCAGTGTAAAAAAAAAAAAAAAGCAAATGGTTTCAAGTGTAAAACTATTAACCTGTCAATATCTATAAGAGCACTAAGCAAATTCATTATATTGGACAATTAATTTTTTTACATAACTGCAGCTGTAGGCGATATAGTTTTTAAATACATATTTCATCCTATTTGATGACTGGATGACAGAATGAGACATTTAGTTCAATGTTTGTCATTTATTGAACTTTCAGAAACTGCAGTGGCTGCAGAGACTCCTATCAAAGAAAAAAATGGACTCTTTATAACTACCAGTTGAGTTTTAGAATAAACACTTTAAGAAATAACAAGTAATACATTGTTTTATTCCACAGGGTTTAGCTTCCGGTTCAGCATATTGTAACTCTGAAATATTGTATCCTTTCACTTGAGAAAAAGTTGTTTCGGGCGTGCTGTGGTGGCGTAGGGGTTAGCGCGACCCATGTTTGGAGGTCTTGAGTCCTCGACACGGCCGTCGTGGGTTCGATTCCCGGGCACGACGATATTTGCCGCATGTCTTCCCCCCTCTCCTTACCCCCTTTCCTGTCAGCCTACTGTCAAATAAGGGACACTAGAGCCCGCAAAAAAAAGAAAAAGAAAAAGTTGTTTCAACAGTCCTAACTCTAAGTGTATTTGTACATTATTGGGAGGAGTTCTCTACTTTTTTTTTTTGTCAATGTCAAACTTATTTATATAGCACTTTAAAAACAGGTTTAAAACTGTACCAAAGTGCTGTACAAAAACGATAATAAAATAAGTTGATGAAAAGAAAAAGAGAAATATTCCAAGAAAAGAAAAAAAAATCTATATATTTTGGGATCGTGTCAGCCATCTCCTTCTTTTGTAGCCTTTCTGTGGCACTCTGCAAAGTGGGAGAGCTTCTCATTGTCTTCTCATGTTTCCTGGAAGCAGCTCTTTGAAGGTGTCTGGAAATGTGATCATGGCTGGTCCTCGTTAGCATCCTCCACATCTGGTAGCATGTCTTCATAAGCAGCTTTTGTAAATAAGCTAAAGTGAGTCTTCATGTGGCTAAAGTTGGCAAAGCAAAGAACACAAACGCCATGTCACATCAGTCAAGTTTCTCAATAAAACACACAACGAGCAAATTTGTTTGACATAGTACCTCAAAAGTTGCCAGATTTAAGATTTAGTGCACTATGTTTACAGCATGACAGCTAAAACCAGTGGTAGTCATCATAGGCAAGCTTTTTATTTTATTTATTTTTTTGCCCTCCAGCTGAAAACTGGGGCATGGGTTCTTGCATGTAAAATATTTGACAATTCTGGGCCTTTTTCAGATTGTCCTCTTCCATTTTTCTCTGTTACCAATGAGAGGGATGCTGTGCAACTGCAATCACTGTTCCCTGTGAAACACATGACTGTTCGACAATATGCACATTTACATGAAATAAAGCACTGAGTTGGAAATTTTGCTTAAACAATTTTATTTATTAGAATGCCTTAAAGAAGTTGTTGAAGGACTCACTGGCTGCTTCACAATGCCGCAAAATCAAAGGCATATTACTATGGAGAGAAAATTCTCAAAAATATCTGTGGATTTGTAAACTGTGTAAGCCTGTTTGTGCATTGCTTTGGATATTTTTATGTGTAAAACATGATTTGTTAGTCACAAAAAACATTGTGCATGACTTTGGTAACTTTGACATGTTTTTAACAATATCAAAAAATGATCAATACAAAATACATTTACACACACAATTGTGTTACTGAGATATTCAGTTTTCCACGGAAAAACATCTTTGCCACGTTGTTTGTCACTGCATATTTGTGCCGTTCAGAAGATATAGACATTAGACTCCAAGCAAAACTCATGACCCTGCTTTCCACCAACATTTAAGTGCACCATTTACAAATGAATCTTTGAGACTCTTGGAAGTGTGAAATGAGTCTGAAAAATCCTTGTACACTTGCAAAATGATCTGTGCATACAAGTTGTTTTTCCTGTGCGTAGTAGGTGATTTATGCACATTAACCATTTGTATTTGCAAGATTCTTTTTGAATGTGTAACTACCACGTTTGTGAGGTTGAAGATGAAAAATCTTTTAAATTTTAGTGTTTAATTTCTAATTGTGTGTGTGTACATTTTTTTTATTGATTTCTTAATATGGATGTATGCATTTGAAAGCACATTTGAAAGTTGCTGAAGTTGCACACAAATGTTTTTTTTGCAGTTTACAATTCGTGTTTTACACAAACAAAAACCCAAAATTACACACAAATGTGCTTTCACAGCTTACAAATCTAGAATTATATAGGAAGGAAATACTCAAAATATCTGTGTCTATATGTTACAGAGGTTTTATTGCCTCTTTTCTTCTAGGGCCACACCCAACTGGATGTTCGTGAGGAACCTGTGCTTTTCCCGCCAGGGTTCCAGCCTTTCACTGTGGTCCAGTGCCAGCCTCCTGCTGTAGTAACAGCCCTCAATCTACACTCGGAGTGGAAGCTGGTAGCCTTTGGAACCAGCCACGGCTTTGGCGTGTATGATTACCTACAGAAGAACACTGTTCTTGTCAAGTAAGTACAGAAGAAGAAGAATGGGTGATTTGTCTTTGTTTACAATATATTGAGTGTAGCATTTGTGCTCATCATTAGTTTTTTAACACTGATTAATACCTGGCTCTGTTCCTACAATCCATTTAACCGTTTTAAATGGATGCGCAGGAATTCAAGATTTAAATTGAAAAGTCTTAACGGTGTTATTCATTGCTGTTATCCTGCAATGACTGTGAAGCTAGCACAGTCAGGCCTAGCATGTCATTTACCCAGAATGCATTGCAGCATAAACATGGCAATGTCTGTGTGACAATATTTTATTTAAATTAAAAAATCAAACCGCTTACAGCATTTTTATTGTATTGTTTTTATCATCCATCCATCTTCTTAAGCTTATCTCGGGTAGGGTCGCGGGAGCAGGGGTGCTGCCAGGAATCTTGGGCCCCATGACAAAAAATTTAATTGAACCCCCCCGCGCAGCTGCTGTTACAATTTCTTGAGTCTATGTGGCCCATCAAAAGGTGCACAATTTTTAAAGGCTTGCAACTCCCTTGCTTTCTTTGGTTCAATACTGATACTAGCACAATATTCACTGCTAGTGAATTTTACATGAAACAGTCTGCTTACAGTATGCAAGTAGGTTGCTTACATTTTTTCTATCAGTTTTAGATTACTGAAATGTTTCTCCCCACGTGCAACAGTCATAGATAATATGCAAAATATACATGAAACAATCCAGATTTCTCATAAAATGCTATATAGTTGCCTTTTATTCAAGCTGCAGTATATAACTTTAATAAAAAAAATAAGTTTGTTACGAGACAGATAATCTGAAAAAATCAATCTCCTCTCTCTATAAAGAAAGACTACGTAACTATCACTCAACACTAAAAAAAATGCACGGGAAGCTTTCTCTGAAGATATCATAAACAAAAATATTAACAATGCTCGAGCTTTATTAGGAACAGTCGACAGGCTCACAAACCCTCCTGTAACTGTACCACTGGAACTTCAGTCTAATGCAGCCTGCAACGACTTTTCCAGCTTCTTTTCAGAAAAAAAATTAAAAAATCAATCTGCACATTCACACTAAACCCAGTACCAATGCTGTACCCAAACAAAGCAAATGCAGGGAAAATGACCCAATTTCAACTACTTAATTATAAAACCCTAGAAGAAATTATAAGTCAATTAAGCTCAAGTTCTTGCTCTCTGGATGTCCTACCCACACATTTCTTTAAGAAAGTCCTGCCTATCATTGCAAATGATCTGATCCAAATGGTAAACTCATCTCTCTCATCAGGTGTTTTCCCTCAGGCTTTAAAAACAACAGTTTGATAACTGGTTTGATAACCACTGATAAAAACCACCTCCCTCCAGGTTTAACTGTCATTGCCATTGGGTGTTGAAGTCCCCCAGCAGAACAAGGGAGTCCCCAGGAGAGTGTTATGGAAATTTTATTATCAAAGAATTAGAAGCTGTTTCAATAATAAGAGAAAGATTAATCTTTCTTTATTCAAAGGCAAAAGCGTTCAAAGACCCTTCTCACTGAACGCAGTCAGGAGAGGAGCCCTGAACCACACACATCACATGGTTATATAGTCACAGCACTGCAAAGACCCACCCAAAGTCTGACCTTATCTCTATTGCCAGATGGCCCACAAGACAACCCTTAACACCACCTCATGAACTATCTCTGACCTCTTGGAGGGGATGATTATATGGCAGGAAAGAGAGCAGGAGAAACTTCTCATTTTTCTTTGTCAGTTACTCATGGGGGCAGGGTCAAACAAGGGCACAACTACATTTCACACATGTCAGTCCTTTAAGACAATTGCCAGGTTAACCCAAGATGCCTTCAGGTCTCTTCTGCTATCACAGCTGTGGAAACATATAAACACCATATGGAAACTTCTTTAATGGAAAAAACCATCTTGCAGAAATACAAAAACACAGCAGATTAATCTGTAAATAAATGGTTAAAAGTATCAGTTCCATCAAAGATGAAATAAGGCTAAAAATGACATTTTCTATACATTCCCCCTTTTGATTACCAACTCACTTGCGTCCATAAAAATTTCCATAATACTCAATCACAAAAAGTTAAAAGGAAAAAAATGTGTTAAGACACGATAGGCAATAATTTTTTTGTAAAACATTTCCAGGATTGGCAAAGGAAAGACATATAATATAAAAAGAAGAAAAATGACAAAGATAAAATAAAAAATAACATCAAACAGAGAACACTTCAGTAGCAAACTGGATACAGAAAAATGAGATCAAAACTTCCACATAATACATCATTATTTGCACCCCTAACGGTTTAAAGGAAATGCATCATAAATAGAAACCTGTCTTCATAAAAGCTATCTTCTTGCACTACACCTATGGTATCATTACTTGCTGGTTCAATGGCCTCTTAACATTGTGTGTTGTGCATTAATCCTTACAAGAGTTGTAGACATCATCCTTTGTACTAATGGTTCCACCATTGGAATTATGCAACAGGATAACAACATCAATATCATAAGAATCATTCCATAAACCATTCCTATTTTGCTTAACCATGCTGTCTATCCCCCTGAAATAAACCAACCTCACATATTGGGGTTGGCAGAATCTTCTGCTTTCTGTCTATTCAAGAGCTTTTCTAACTCAATATACATGTTGCTCAAGCTATTTGAAACATCTGGAATAAAAATACAATCTTTTTAATTTATTATATGACACACCCCTCCCTATCTTCTAACCAGTGATGGCATAGTTACTTTGAAAAAGTAACTTTAATCAGATTACTGATTACTCCTTGAAAAAGTAACTTAGTT
>CAEGAG010255709.1:0-30600 GCA_903067065.1 Brachyrhaphis terrabensis
GACTCATTTTGCTGCTTGTGGCTCAATGTTGGCGCACAAGACGTAACCGAGAGAATCCGGTTAAAGGATTTACAAAATAAAAGATCCTCCAGACTCAAATAATACATCAAACGAAAATATTAAATTATTTCTTGCGCGGCCCGGTACCAATTGGTCTATGGACCGGTGCCGGTCCGCGGCCCGGGGTTTGGGGACCACTGATGTAAAGCAAAGGTGTGAAACTCCAGTTCTGGAGGGCCACTGCCCTGCAACTTTTAGATGTGTCTCTGCTGCACCACACCTGAACAGAATAATTAGGTCATTAAGGCTCTGGAGATCTTATCTACATAAGAATGAGGTAATTAAGCCATTTCATTCCAGTGTTTTATACCTGTGGCACATCTAAAAACTGCAGGACAGAGGCCCTCGAGGAGTGGAGTTTGACAACCCTGCTCTAAAGAAAACAAAACAAAACAAAAAAATACTGATTGCTGCTTGCCAATGCACAAAGACCTTCATTTTTGGAGACATGTCCTGTGGTCTAATGAAACTTAGGTAAAACGGTTTGGCCACAACGACCATCGTTACAATTTGGAGGAGAAAACAGGATGCTTGTACCAGATGGTAGCATCATATTTTGGGTCTGTTTTGCTGCAGGAGGAACTGATGCAAATCATAAAATAGATGGTGTCATGAGATAGGAGCATCTAAAGACATCAGTCGGGAACCTAAAAGTTTGGGCACAAATTGGTCTTTCAAATGGACACCGACCTGAAGCAAACAGTCAAAGTGAGGCAGCTGAAAGACAACCATCAAGAATCCCGTTACAAACTCCTAAACACTAGCTGCTGTTATTCCAGTGAAAGAGGATTCCACACAGTATTGACTCATTGTCCTGTGAAATCATCTGTCGTTTTCTTTCCACTTCACAATTATACTCTGTGCAAAGTCTATCATGCCTTAATTTGATGCCAATGCATATAAAAATGCATTGGCATCAACAAAATGTGAAGAAGTCTAATGGGTGTGGAAAAACTTCATAAAAGTGCAGGAACTGCTCACCAGACGTCCAGGACCAAGGCCTTTGACCACAACACGAACAAACGTGACTCCTTTTACTGTGGCTTTCTGTTTAGAAGAACAACAACAACAAAAAAAATACAGATAAATATACTGTGTTCATATAGAGGACATACTAGTCTTCACCAATACCAAAAACATTCTGCAGACATAATCAGCTCTACTGGTCAGGGACCACAGATCTGACCGACAGAAGTCCTGCTCTGCCTGAGCATCGGAGGAGAAAACTCACCGCTGCAGCAGAGATGCCTGCAGTCTGCGCGGCGATGGGCGTCGACTTCTTGCTGTTCTTGAAGCCTTCTGTGCCACAGGACGTCCGGACCAAAGACTGCCCTGCGCTGTCTGTAAGTTGGATGTGTGTGCTGGTGAAGGATGGAGAAGTTTGCTCCGTGAACTGCTCTCAAAGTATTTATTTTTAACACTAACACAGACTAGACTGTATTTGGGCAGCGAGGTATAATTAAACATTGCGCTTCCTTCAGCAAAATACGTTAGCGGTAGGTTAACCCTCACCCCTGGAAAATACAATGGAAAAACGTCACACGGGCATTCCGCTGCAGGTTAAGGGGTTAACATAGTGGCCAGATGATAAATTAGGTTGATGCTCACCAACAGCCAAAGATTTGCCTCAGTTTCAGATTAGTGAGACAGGAGTCTTAAGGTAACACTGCAGGAGGTCATCGTCTTTGATTCCACAGGTGGTCAGCCCGATCTCTTTAATTTTATAAAGTCACTACATTATGTCTCTTGCAGCTCATTTTAAAGAGACACGACTGGTCTGTGTGGAGTTTAGATTTGACCTAAAAAAAAAAAATCCAAACTAACCTGGCCTGAGCCTGTAAGTGTTGTCTCTGATCCGACTAATTAACTTGGAAGTCTAAGCCTGGCGTAAACCCTACATGTTACTTTACTTGGTTTGTTTTTAAGACCACCATTTTAGTAACTAGTGTAACTTCTGCTATTTTTAACTGAATTTAATTAAAAACTCCACTTACTTGTTGTATGTTGCTTTTATGTGAATAATTGGTAACTCCTCAAACTTCTTCCCAGCCCATCTCAGTGGACTGTCTTGACCGGGCATAGGGGGGAAATAGCTGAAAGATAGAAAATGGAATGAGCAAAGCATTACTAAGTTTTTCTTCTAAAAATCACTTATGTTTTAGTCTAATTTATCTCAATAACATAAATAATCACAACTTCTCAATTTGTTTACGACTGCTTTGCAAAGCCGAGATGCCCAAAGAAAAAAATAAAGCTAAATATGATTTATTTATTTATTGATTTATTGCAACCAGCATAACAAGTGAGTAGACATCCTTCTGAAGCAGCATTATGACGGACTGATGGATGACAGTGTGCACACCTGAAGTCTTTCCCCGTGCTAGCTTCCGCCTCCTGGTGCCTCACAGCGCTGAGGAACAACGGCCTCTGCTGCGGCGGCCTTCTCATTCCACACCTTAACACACACACACCTTGTCATTAGCTCCGTCTGAAAGGCGCTGGTTCTGTTAGAAGTTGCACGGGTTTTGTGTCGCACCGCGCACGTGAAGCTTCAAAGCCTAGCAAACACTTCCTCAGCGTTAGCCGTTAGCTAAAGGCTAACAGCTAACAGGAGCACTTACTGTGAGGCGGTCCCGTTGACTTTCAGCGGGGCGAGCAGCTGTCGGCATAAAGTGCTCGCTGGATTAAACACACACTTAAAATTAAACATGGTTCATATGTACACACACGTTCAATGTTCCCGTCTGTACAAGCGTGACATTGAAGGTGAAGGACGAGACCATTAGTCAGGAATTAGGGGGGGTAGGATTAATTTAAAAAAAAGTCACTCTGTCGATATTTGCATTGCAGCTGAGCGTTGAATAACATGTTGCTTTTTTCTAAAACTACATAAATGTTAACAGTGAGGTTGTGTGGCATTTCATTCTTTAATTGTGGATTTTTGTTTTTATAAACGGAAGTGACTCCACCCGCCTTGGGTCCAAACCATTTGTTCAGTGTTATGTACGACCAACACACTGAGGCTAAACCTCTTCCGGGTAGTGGAAACCTGCGGACAGGGTTAGAAACACTATGCAACAAATCAACACTTTATTTGTCTTTAATGGTAGGGATACCTGTCAAGTATGACAACTAGCAATTAAAAATTAAAGCAGAAATATGTATAGGCCTATATTTTGTTTTTAATTTTTTTATAAGTGCGCTTTTGTGAAGAAATTTATATATTTTTTGTCTTTTCTTTAAACATAGGCAAACTAAGCGGCTGCTTAGAGCCCTGGGGCAAATACAGAGCCCCCAGGTGGAGCTGGTTTTTATTTATTTATGTATTTTTTCTTGTAATGATTTCTATATGATTATATTAACAAAAGCACAATTTTTTTTATAAAGTTGTGATTTTTTTTTTGTTGCAATAATATATATTTGATCATGTATAATTCATTCATCCAATTCAAGAAGTCATTCAATCAATCATTCATCGTCATTCAAAAAGGAAAGAAATTGCTCTTTGGCGCCCCCTGGTGACCGGTAAAATGAGCTGCCCTGCAATGTGTGGTGTTCATCCAAACCTCCACAGGGAGAGAAGTAAGCAAAACAATGTTGCAAAAAAAATAACTTGTTCTTCAGGGACAGAGAAAAGAAAGAGGAAGAATAGAAAAAAGCCAAGACAAAGGTATGTTTGCATGTGTCTTGGTAATGAACAAATCTATCAATAAGATTCTGTATGCTTTGCCAAAGAAATACTTCTCTGTGGTGATCTCTCTGACTCTAGCAAATATGTTCAACACTTCTGGTAACGAGAAACCACTTCTTAGGCCGTAAGTTAATGTTCAACCATATTCGTCTCCTTCTGAAGGTTGAATTAAGCAGACAAAAAAAAAAAAGTTTCATTGCTGAAGGTTGTAGCCTGCGCTGTTTGCATCTTTGAAGAAGAAAGAAGCCGGATCACATCCGTCAGCTTTATTCAAGTCATGATACAACTACTATGGTACAGCTAATTTACACCGGTCTATATGTACAACAGCAAATACAGTAACGGTAGCCTGTTGAGTGTCAGTAAATTCACAGACATGCCGATATCATCCAGAATCAAACACACTCTCTCTCACACACATATAAACTCATAAATCAGTCAAGCTGAATACGTACAATGCTCCAAAAAAAAAATCTTGACACATGTTGTCAGAAATGTAGCAAAGTTCTGCAAATCAGTTCTTCATCAGAGCATTGAAAGGAGAGCGTCATATGAAAACATCTAGTCTTACGGTTTAGCATTGTTCTCTCTCCCTTTAGAAAAAGACAACAAAAAAAAGAAAACAGTTCCTTACACTTTGTCATGGCAAGATGTGTCAGGTAAAGACCCTAATCCTACATGTTACAATACAGATTAAAACACTACAATGAGGAACAAACAGGACATATCAGAGACACAGAACCTGGTCGAGTTGCATCCAGATCTTTCGGGAAACCCGAGGAGAGCTAAAATCGTTTTTTAGAAAATGAGATCTACATTTCATAAATTGATTTTACCTAAAGAGAACAAACTGGGCAACACAAACTACAGACACCACGAGGTTGCTCCGAACAAACATTGGGTGAATGTTCAAGGTGTTTGGTTGTTTTTTTTATTTTTCAAAATTAGAGTAATACTGCTGCGGAGACTTAGCAGCGAGTCTCGTCATTTTCAAGTTATCACTAAAAGTCCTCTCTCTTTCATCAAGAGGGAATGAAACCAAAGCACAACATGGTAACATGATCTCTACACAACCATTCAAACACAGACACATTGTTTTAATCTTTTACACCAACCTCAGACAGAACGGGTGTGTGTGTGAACGGAAAGCGGGGGAGACAAAGACAGGACTCACATGATGTGACAGAAAAACGCTGGGCAGCCTGAGGAGCTTTCCCGTAGCGGAGAGCAACCGCAGGTTGATGTAGGCCACCGTACAGGTTTTGTAACTATTTCAAAAACAAGTAACCACATAAATACAAATCGCACAGTTTGCCGTTTGTGTCTGGGGATCTGAAGCAGCAGAAAGTTTGGCTTTTCAAGAGAGGATTTTCTCCCGCGTTTCAGGCAGCTTCAGGGCCACCAGGCCTCCACAGACGAGGGCGGCGAAGGCCAGGAAGATGGGGATGATTTTTGTGATGCCGATGAAAGCTGCGAAGATGAAGCTGGCAACGATGGCTGCGAACTTACAGATCCCGTTCAGGATGCCGAACGCTGTCCCTCTGTGCAGTGAGAAAAAGTGCAGGTTTAAGCTTGACGGTTGGCTACAACGTGTCAGACAAGGATGCGCTGCACTAAACGCATATTGTTGCGGAGCTTAGATGTGAATTTACATTTTTTTGCAAATCAAAATTTGAAACGTAAGGTATGCAGGTAGCATTTAGCCCTCCTACATCAGCACCACAATTCCTGCTGCAAGTCGTTTCAAACAATTGAATATTACATGCTGATAAAGGAATGTATCTTTGCATAGATGTTCCCAGAGGCTTCCTGTGTAGGGGGGAAAAAAACAGCTGGCCACAGAAAAGTTCAAGATGGCAGCTGTTTTTCAAGATGGTCGAGAAGGAAAATGTATTTTTGCACTAAATTTGTCACTATTTATCCCAGATGAATACTTCTATTGTTAAATCATTCATAACTGGACCCATAGAAATCATATTTACTTGTTGCCTATTTGCTCAATTTCTTTAAAGATAACCACCATGGTTGTCATTAAAAAATAGAATTTTTTCACTAATTTCACTAAAATCAAACATTAGATCAATACGTTTGGTGTCAACTCATAGCCCACATATTTTGAACCATAGTAATAATGTATATATTCTTGATCTTGTGTTTCTTTTTTCTGGTAGACATTTTTCAAAATGTCATTGTTATAATGGAGAATATATGTTTGCGCTAAAATACGCAATTGTTATTGCCAGTGGTGGGCAAAAAGTTCACTCCCTAATAATGCGCTAAGCAAGAATCTAGCTCCACTATCGCTAAACTGCTAAACACATAAAAAATTAGCAGAAGCTAATGCTAAACCACTAAACACTTGTAAAATTAGTGGAAGCTAGCGCTAGCTTCCACTGGCGCTAAAAACATTTTTTTTAATTTGCGCTAAGTACAATAAATTAGCAGAAGCTAAAGCTAAACTGGTGAACGCATGCAAAAATTAGCAGAAGCTAACGCTAACCATTAAGTCGACTTTCTCTCATCTTCACCTCCATCCAGTTGGCGACTGGTGTTGGACTCGCAATCAGCCAAATATTCAGTTTCACTTTTGCTATCTGCCTTTTCTACATATAATAATATGAAGAAAAAGTTGCATGAGTAGGGAAACCTTAGTCAAAAACAAATGATGTGAGATACAGTTAATCCACTTCATGAAAATGGGTAACATTTTATGGTGCTTATTGGATGAAGGCCATCTTATAAAAATGGCCGTCATCCTGAAATTCAAGTGGCTAATAGGATTTATGAAAAACATGCAACCTGAGAGGTAAACATGCACATTTTTATGCTTGTATCCACAGTTGAAATATTTTTATAGTAATAAGCTGCACTATATCTCTCTACCAGCTTTGCACATCTGGAAACTGAAGGTCTGGACTTTGACTAGGTCATTCTAAAATATCACTAAGCTTTAGTCTGATCCATTCCAATAAAATCGCTCTGTTTAATTTCGTTGTCCTTCTGGAAGATGGACATCTACCTGATGGTCAAAGACGTTGCAACCTCCGACAGGTTTTCTCTCAGGATTGCCTTAGATTTAGCTCAGTTCATTTTCCCTCCTAGTCTGTCCAGTTTCTGCTACAGAAAGACATCTGCACAGTGTGATGCTGCTGCCACCATGTGTTTATAGTTTGTGATCAAAAAACTGCACAAACTTTGATGGAGTGATTAATGGTTCAGATTTTCTTTTCAGTCATTTTTCTTCTATTGTGTTTTATTTTATTGCATGAAATCCATATAAAATCCATTTAATTTTAAGGCGGAAACGTGGCCAAATGTGAAGTTCTAGGGGTAAGGCTTTAGGAGTCCAAAGTAGTAGACGCTAATAAATGCAAACGTCGATGATGAGATGGAAAAACTCATCTTTTAGACTTATTTGTGCTCACACATTCATGCTTTTACTGAGTGAGCAGCCTTTGAGGGTGCAACAGACGCCATTAATGTCTACATCATTATCTGGGATAATGAGTTTTGGCTAGAGCAGCTGGAGAGCACACTGACAAGTTTCAGTCATTAGACTAATTTATGTTTTAAGAGGGTGAAACAGCGGAGGTTTTAGTTCTGCTTGTGGCTCCCTTAAATCTCTCAATTAGGACATAACATGGTTTGTGAAAGAAATGGGACTTTGCTTGGCACACACTGTGCCCTGCAAAAGTATTCATGTTCCATGAACTTTTGTCACCTCACCACTACAAACCTCCATGTTTTCTATTGCAAGTTTACAAGCTATACCAACACAAAGTAGCAGATTACTGTGAAGTGAAAGTAAAGAGGTACATGCTTTTTATTTAATTTCTTTTCCAATGAACATCTGAAGGGTGGGATTTGTTTTTTTTTTCTGCCCCCTTTACTCTGATGCCTCTAAAAATGGTCCAATTGTCAATGCAATATTTAAAGTTCAAGACTTGGCCTTCACCTGTTAACTGTTACGATGGTGTAATCATTTCTAGATCTAAATTAAGTTGAAAATCTTTGGGAAAACTTTAAAATTAATGTTGATCTATCAAGTCTTGGCTTTTTGGAGACAAGAAGACAGAAGATTGACATAAAAGACTTGCAGCTGTAATTGCAGCAAAAGATGATTCTATAAGCTTCAGAGTCAAGAGGCATCAATACTAATGTGCGGCTTTTTTCCCCCCTCATATTTGTTTTTTAAACTGTTGAAAACCATTTATCAATTTCTATCCACTTCAAATTTGTCCTCAAGCTCATCTCGGTTCATCGCATGTAAGTTCGATAGAATAATTTGTACTTTGCTGATGTAACTTGCAAAATTTAAACAAAGTTCAAGGGGTATTATTAAAACGTAGAAAAGTCACTGTAAGTGAATCAACTACTTAGATGGTTGATTTATCTAAATAGTTTTGATCAGTTTCAAATGGTAAAGTCAACAACACTTGATCAGCACTTTTCAGTTGTCACTGAATATATTTAAGGTATTATGTATTTACTATAGTGCCTTTTTATATTACAATCCAGTAACTATGTTACTTTCAGTTGTTACAAAAATTCTATAAACATCAAATATGATAAGTTTTACATCCCGATTTAATGCCCTGCAATTGGGCATCTGTTTCTTTCAAAACTCCAGCTCTTTCTGAAACTCCGCCTTCAGGAAGTCATCACAACATGGCTGCTCTAGTAACCCTTTAACAACATCTTTACCAGTGATTCACTGAGAAAAGTAGCCCTTATTATGAGCTCAGTAGATGTGGCAAACTTTGAAACCGCAGCTATGAGGAGGAGCCACATCTTGAAGGCGGGGCTAGGTACCCCCCAGGCATTTTGCACAGCTGAATGGTGATGTAAAGCGTAAGTAAAATAACAATTTTACATAATACTGCCCCTTTAATTCCACAGTGCCATGCACTCCGCTTCCACTTGTGGCAAAATTCACCTTAAACAGGCATATGAAGGTCATTTTCCATTGGATCTGTTAAAGAGCCAGAGGTGAACTATACCTTTTAGAAGAGGGGTAGAGCTCCACAGAAATGACTTCCAGCCCGTTCCAGGCTGCCACACTGACAGCATAAAAGAGACACTGCCAACAGATTACTGCTCCTTGACTGAAGCTCAAGAGCAGCAGGAAAGTACAGGCTGACGATGCCAGCATAGAACCGCCTGGGAGAAAAAAAGAGACAAATAATCACCGAGCTAATTGCTGCAAAATTCGACTTTTGTTCTGTTTCTTTAACCAATTTGCAGCCTTGGACACCATTGTATTGTCAATGAACAACCAAATGCAGACACTAAGAAGGACTGTTAATGGTCATCTGCTCTGGTGTTTTGCTAAACATGTCACCTATTATTCGGATCCTTCCTATCTTGTCAATGAAAAGTGCTGAGATGATGTTTCCAGGCAGCACAGCCAAGCTTCCCAGGAAGCTGACCAGATAGATGACTATGTCGTTCTCCTCCTGGAAGTTTAGATGACAGCCTTTCTTTGGATGGAGGAAGGTGGTGTTTTCCATTCGACAGTTTTTGAACTTTTCCTGCCACAGGTCTGGACAGAAAACACACAACGTTTGACACGAGACAAAACCCCCCCAAAAGTATTACTTTGAGTAAAGATAATGCTACGTCTGGCTGCGGCAGCACCTGTGTTGTAGAAGACTGTGTTTTTGATCGTGCAGTTCTCGAAGAATGTGTTGGTGGACTTGATGTCCTCAAAGTAGCAGTTCTCAAAGAGCGAATCCTCAAACTTGACGGATTTAATCTCGATGTTGGCAAATCTTAAAAAAACAACAACAAAAAAACAGAGACAGAAATGGCAAAAGGTTGAACCTTAACTTTGTGGATCTCTGGGTTTATGAATAACAGTGATAAACGTACTTGTCATGGATGTACTCTCCCTCACGGTGGACTTGGTTGACGAGGGAAAAATTAAAGTGGAATCGTTCCACACGTTCCCGATGAAACACTCGGACCTTAGACTCGTACTCCTCGTACTGCATGTACTTTATCATGTCAGGGAACCACACTCCCAGTCCGTGGTAGCTGTCACACAACAGAAAAGAAATGTCAAACCTAAGTACCTATGTCAAACATGTACCTGGACTGAAAATCTCAAAAAGGTATGAACCTGTCATTGGTATCTGTCATACCAGTGACAGGAAAAGATATTCAGTTCAATCCAACAATGTAAATATTTAAATAAAAAAAATAAGGCTCAATTTTTGAAAGTATTCCTCTTGTCAGACTTTGAAGAGTTAAGAAGAAAAGTCACTGATTGTTCATTTTTATTTTATATTTTTGTGTTGACACCATGAAACCAACCCTCAAGGTGACCATGTGATGCGAATCTCAAACCGGTCCATGTCGTCTCCTAAGTTGTTATTCTACCTGAAAGCCATGCAGAACCACACGATGATCAGGAAAAGGCCCTGCAGCCTGAGCTCTGGAGCAGATAAAGACATCACATTGGCCATCACCTTCAAGAAAGAGAAACAGAACATTAAACCTATCATTAAGTCATGGTTTTCATACAAGCAACGTTGTGTCAGGATTAAAGCAACCGAAAGCAAAGCAAAAGTTTCTGTTTGACCTTTTCACATCTATTGAATTGTAAAACAGAGAGGTTTTGAAACCTGCTGCAGCATGGTCATTTTTCGAACCGTCCAGCGCTGAAAGGCGGTTCCAGTGTCACTCTGGATCTCTATGAATTCGTCCTCCTGGGTTTGTGGAGTTTTAATATTCGTCACCTGCAATAAAGAGACATCAGAATGTGTTTTGATTTCTCTCAATGATTGCTTTCGTTCTTAGCACTCTGACTGGGTGAATAAGCCTGGAATGATTAGGGGAAGCGGGGATATGGGTTGTTCCATCAGACCGTCAATTCCCGAAACAACATACGCAAAAAAAAAAAAAAAAACTTGTAAAAGTGTATCCGGGGTCAGTGCCTCCAACTGGACCTACACAGAGTAAAAAACTTGTGGGGTCTAAATGATCTCTTGTCTTAAGACCGCTGGAGGGTTACAAAAAAAATGTCATTATCATTCTACATTACTGTTATGCACATGTATATGTTGGTCTAAGTAATTAAAATACATTTAAAACACAGAGAAGTTAGTGGATGTAATGTGAGGTAAGGTAGAAATATCTATGGGTTGTAAATACTTTTAAAGCACTATAACCCAACTGAAAGGGGTTACTTATCAGTCTACACCATTCCCCAAAGAATGAGGCAATTGATTAGTACTTTCTCTCAAGACCTGATAATAAAGATGTAACTATCTTCTTCTTACATTATCCTTTTAAATTAGTGGTGAAATGTGTTTGGCCAGCCATGCGTGTTGGTGTGAATGAAGGCTTACGGTGAAGACTCGCTCCGGCTCCCCCTTGGCCTTCCAGTTGGTGTCATGAACTTGTCGCAAGATCATCCATGCCTCATCGTGCCTGGCATTCTGGAATCCACAAACACATAGACTGTAAAATGCCTCTTTAGGTTTCAAGGTCGCTGGTGGAAACCACAAATTGTGTAGTGAATGTGTAGTTTAAATTCTAAACACAGACTACTAAGCATAATGTGGCTGCATGCTGATGACTCATCTGTGCAAGATGTGGATGCTTTACATATACCGCTAACCCCAAAGCTATTTAAAACCCAGGCAACCAGACTTAGGTTTAAAGCAATCTTTTAGTTTTAGCATTATTATTATTTTTTTGGACTGGAAGTGATGTTAATGTTTTGGAGATAAAAGTACCGACCTGAATCTGTGAAGCAAAATTAGAAATTACGGTAAGGTAAAAGCAAGGAGGCCTCCCAATCATCAAAATGCCAGTGGAAACATGCAAATAGTTAGTGAATGTAAGTTACAGGCTATAAAACGTTACAATAGATGAAAATATAAAAATAGGCTAAAAAAAACAAACAAAACTGTTCAGAATAATTCACAAAATACATTTCAATTCAGACACCCTATTTTTACCAAAACAATGTGTGTGGAAAATAAGCCAGCTGACCATTTCATACATATAGTTGTAATACCTTGGAATGTCAGGAGAGGGCGCATCATTAAAAGGGTAAGGGTACAATAAACCCTGCAGCCAAGCGATGCAGCAGCTTCTGACATCTGCCTCTTCGTCTTTGCTTCTATAATTCAGGCTAAGTCAGGGGAAGCTACACGTAGTAGTTAGACTCGGTCACATGTTGGGAAACCATTAGCTAAATTTGTCAGGATATAGATATGTTAAATAACAATGGTACGTATATTCGTTTGTGCATTTTATGATATTAAGGTCTGGGTATACTATAAGTCTTACACAGGTTAAGGTTAGGGTCAAGGGTAATAGGACTGGCCATAGGTTTTCAAGGAGCCATTTTGGGTTTGTTGTGATATATATAATTTGTTTGGCTGTTGTGATTCAGACACATATAATTAAATATTGTACAACAATTAATTAAGTCAAATATTGCAATTCTGGATTTGTTACGAGCTCACAGTAATACCAGATGTATTTGCTGGGTTTATTCAATACGGGGTGCTTTGGTGCCACGGCTTTAAATAGATGTGAAACAATTGATTAAAGCAGATGTTGGTTGTTTTAGATCTTATGGCAGAACAAACCCTGCAGCCAAGCGATGCAGCAGCTTTCTACATCTGCCTATTTACTGCTATTATTCAGGGTTACCGTTCCAACCCCAACTCCAGCTGGAGAGGGACAAAACCAGCAATTAGAAGAATGGCTTGTTTGACGTAATGCTAACAAAGAATTGTGTGTTGATCATTGAAAAGAGTATAAATGATCTGATCTCTGAGCCGATTAATTATCCATTTTGCCATGTGACATGGTGCTCCATCACAGTGGGGAGGAAAAAAAAGGCACTATTCATCACCAAATTGCTCAAGCATTAATTATTGGGCAGTGTTGCTCCTGGAGGAAGTTTTGAGCCCATTCTTTATTCACGGCAGTGTTTCTTGGCAAAACTGTGAGCCCACCCCAATGGAAAACAGCCAACCCTACAGATAAATGGTCTCAGGAGACCTTAGTTCTTGGTAAGTATTCACCTTTTTGTCTAAGGACTCTCCTTGTTCCTGATATTCCCAAGCAGTTTAAAAAGGTTTTAATCAAAGAAAATGGGGTTATCCCACTCCTCTGTAGTCCAGTTCTGGTTCTTCTTTCAGAACACAAATCTATCCTTGATGTTTTTGAGAAAAGTGCCTCTAGAGAAGTGCTTAGGAGACAGTCCTCAAACTTGCTCTACGTTCTTGGTCGCCCTAGAGATTTTGATTCTCCTTTAAGTTATAGGTAATGCTTAATTCAGGTGCAATTTTGCTTGCAGGAATATCCGTGAAGATTCCTTGACACAAGGTGATTATGATAGGACGCACTTTCTCTTCGTAACCATGGTTGAAGAATGACTTCACTGTACCCTGTCTTTGTTAACACTTTCCCCTAAGATTGTAATGACGTGAAAAGTTGTTTTCTGTGCCGGGGCTAAGATTTATAACAGGTTTCAAAGGTTTTACACATGGATGGCCTTGGCCACTGGCAGACTCAATCAATGGTATGTTTTTATTTATAAGGCTATACTAGGACTTCATCCTTCGTATGCGTTGACCTACATGAATAAAAAAGTCACTGTACAACATTCTCTTCATTTTTACTCTCAGTGCCTAAAGTCCAATCTGAAGTTGGAAAGAAATCTTTTCAGTTTTCTGCTCCATCTTCTTGGAACCAGTTTCAGAAATACATTAACTTAAAGGGGCTGTTGTTACTAAATGTTTTTAGGGATGTTCTTACTAATTTTTTGAAGGAATCAGCTGTCGGTAACTGTTTTAACCGAGGAATCTTTTAACTAATTTATTTATGACGGTGTCAACTTTTTCTGCTTTGCTGTAAATTATCTGTAAACTCTGTGTGAAGCTCCCAGTTTTGGCCAGGATTCTCTTGGAAAAGAGATTTTTAATCATTTCAATGGGATTTTCCTTGCGAAACAAGTTTTAATAATAATGCAAAGAAGACTGTGATTAATTATTTTACATCAATATTCATGACCTTTTTTTATTTTTTATCTGACTGCTCTTTTAGAAAAACTAGAACCTAATTGCCACCATAAAACCAAAACCTGCAGCTTTTGCAGGTTTTAACAACGCAAAACCTGCAGGTTTTGCGTTGTTAAAACGCAAAACCTGCGTTGTTACATTTTTAACAACTCAACGCAGATTTGAGTTGTTAAAAATGTAAAAGCTTTTAGCAACGACTGTTCATTTCTGAGATCATATTCTTTCTATCATCTGGCCCTGGGGTCTGACCTCCAGCAGGAAACGTGGACTCTCGGGCATGAACACGACTCCGATGAGTGCAGCCAGCGCCGGGAAGAGACACACAAACATAAATAGTCTCCAGCTGTGTATCTGAAACTGGGTTCCAATGGCGAAACCCCAGCCTGAAAAAAACCAACAAACAAAGTCACAACAAGTTAAAATTTCAAAAAGATATCGGACCCCGATCAGGCAAAAACAGCTAGGATTGTTGTTCGGGTAGGAGGGCAGTGTTAGCTTATGGGGTTAGAGCCTTGAAGGAGCCTCATCATTCCTAATAGTCGGCCATTTTGACCTGAGCAAACTTAACTGAACTTCTCCCACTGGATGAAATAAATACTAACCTAGTGGAACTGGGTTATGATAGTTACTGTCTGCAAAAAATGTGAATGATTTGAGTTCACACTACATAATGTTTTTATCTCTGTTAGATGCAAAATTGTTAGAGCGAACTAGTGAAGGAGCCACATAATTCCTAACAGTCAGCCATTTTGACCTGAGCAGACTTCACTGAACCTAGAGAAACTGTCTTATAATATTGTTACTGTCTGCAAAGTATGTTAATGACTTTAATTTAACACTAGAAAACCTTTTTTTTTTTCATTGTTAGCTATATATATATATATATATACTGCTGGTTTTCTTACAGTTTCAACATTATTATTTGGTTCAGCTGTGCTAAACTATTTCATTTTGGAGCTGTACAGAGGAGTACAACAATATCAGGGATGAATAGGTACAGAAAAGAAGATAGATAATGGAAAAATGTTTGAGGCTTTACTTCTTGCCTCATTTTTTCAGAAGCTGTGTATTTCCTTTCTTCCTTCCTTCCTGAAACAACCACTATTTATCAAATCACTGCTCAAAAAACTCCCCCATATGAGTCGTATTTTTAGTGTCAACATTAAGCTCCTGTGTTTCAGTCATGGAGACTGGAAGGCACATTCGCTGTGAAGTCTATTTTGGTTCAACGTTCTCGTGTCTTTTTCAGCTACTCCACATCTTAATTTGTGTGTCAACAAAATGCGAACGTGTTTATTTATGGGAGCCTTGACAATGTTACCATAGTGAGGGATGATTCCCCAGGCGGTGAAGGAGGCGTACAGGCCTCCCAGCATCCAGAACATGCAGAGCCAACTCAAATGTTCTCCACGCTTATCCATCTGCAGGAACTCGGTGAAGTAGGTGTACACGATCGGGATGGATCCCCCAATTCTGCAGCAGGAAAGATATTTTCCTCTTCACACCACGGCACCAAATTACACGTTGACAATTATGACTCGTATTTACTTACAGATTTAGGTTTAGTTTAAGGAGACATGTAAACAATTCTCTACTTTAATGTTTTTTTTGTTTTTTTGTTTTTTTTTGCAACTTAAAGAAGTAGAAAGAGGAATAAAATAAGTAAATTCTCATTTACTTATGAATTATTACTCAATTTCAGCAGGAAAAAAAACCCCAAAATCTAACATTGTGACACTAATTCTGTCATTTATATAGCACCAACTCATAATACATGTCTTCTCAAGGTACTTTGCACAAAATAGTGAAATCAAAAGTCATATAAAACTGATTTCAAGTCTATTATATATATTCCAAATTGACTCTAATTATCAAACAATGCTGTCAAGTTGAATTTTTTTTTTTTTTTAATCCAAATTGGGTAAAAGATTTTCCAATTACTCATGAAATGCCAGTCCAGAAGAACTCAGGTGGACACTGTATGAAAGAGTACAACAGTGTATTTCTCTAAACAGTCCAGATTAGAACTATAACATAATTATAACTAATCCGGATTAGAACTGTTATAGTTTGAATCTAAAAGCATAGGACTATATTTCAGTCCTATTACCTTTAATGTGACGTTTGCATCATTTCTCTAACAATTTTTTAGTTGTTGTTCTCAGCAGTTCAGATTATGCACTCACAGCTGAGAAACAGTCACATGAGTAGGTCAAACATTTGTAGAGAACTGGCGCTTTTATTTTAAACTCTTGTTCTTAAGCTAGCATAGAAAGCACATTACAGAAATGCAGAGCTTTTATTGCACAATAAAGGCTTTACAGGCAGCAGCAGGAAATGAGCACTAAAACAGAAATCAAAAGCCAATGAAGAACTGTCGTCCCTTATCTTAATTTGCACAGCAAAGAACTTCTCTGCTGGGGTAAATAAACAAGAGATCTCCTTGGGTGTAGCTTGCAGCTAGAATCTCTTTGAGGTGCCATCAGCAGTAGGGGGACATGGTGTGTGCCAGCATGCAGCAGCATTAGAAGCTTCTTGTAACGACACGCTCCGCTACAAGATGAGCTGAGAGTGTCTTCACAACATTGTGGTGCTGTGATCATCTGTCTGGGGAAAGGCTAAGTAAGGAATAAAGTCAAAATTGATGATGAAAGCATACAGATTAAATTTTGTTAATCTCCTCCCTGGTTAAAGGAGCGGTGTTATGTAAAATCGCCCGGTTGGACCTAGCTCCGTCTTCAAGGACAAAGCTCATTTTTGGAGCTGCAGTTATCAAATTTCCGCCTCACAGAGCACTCCTACCCTACAATTCACCCCTTCAGCTCCTTCAGACTAGCCAACAGGAATTAGCAAACATCTGGTGGAAATGCACATCTGCTGAGCTCTTTATGCGAGTTACTTCTCAGAGCAACGCTGGTAAAGACGTTGTTAAAGGGTTAATAGAGAACCCATGTCGTGATGAATTGCTGAAGGCGGAGCTTCAGAGAGAGCAGCGGCTTCTTAAAGAGGCAGAGGCCCAATTGCAAGGTGTTAAATTACAAAGTAATTTTTTTTTAAAGTCGTGTTTGATACATGTAGCATTATAATTACTGAAGGTAACATAGTTACTTGATTATGCTATAAAAATGACACTGTTTCTGGAAATACATAAAACTGCCTCTTCAAGACGTGCAAAAAGTCTCAAATTAAATGAATCTGCCTATGCAGAAAAATCCAACCTTTAATTTGAGCAGATGACTTATTCTGGAAAATATTGCCATGCTAGCAGACACCTAGTCTCCAAAAAAACCCCATCAGTTTCTACAAGTCGATGGGCTGTTTGACGTTTGTGATGTTGGGGAAAAAAAGCATTTTCTGTCCCACCATCACAAACGTCATCATGTGGTTTTTGCCACACTCTGTGGGGGATTGGACTGTGCACTTGCCAGTTGTGGGCCAAACACTGTGAACCTTGCTAGACAAGGGCATCATTAACTGTTTGAATTTTTGAACATTTTTAGTGTAAATCTGATGGAAACTGAATCAGATTTGTCAGAGAACGATTTGATCGGTTGAAAAATCAGCCTCCTTCACTTGCCATCTCAGTCAGACGCCTAAGTCCAATTAGGACTGCAACTAACGATTGTTTTAGTTGTGGATTAATCTATTGATTATTCTGAAGATTATTCGATTAATCTGATTTTAAAAATTGGTACATTCTGTGAATTTTTCATTTAAGACTTTTCTATACAATATTAGAAATGCATTAAAAGATGCAAATAAACCAATGCACATTGTAAAGGTCAAATGGTAAAAATGCCACTTGAGGAGTCTTGGGTAGAATATATTCAAATCTCCCATACATCCAAAACATTTGATGTTTTCTTAAATGGAAAATGTAAATATTGTTTGTACAGTTATGGCTTAATTATTGCTCTGAATGTTGTTCTTTCAGCAAATGGCATTCTTTGAGTCTGTGCACTCTAACTTAACAACCAATTACTAAATTAGGTTAGTTATTTTCATCACGATTAATCTGATTAATCATTTTATCTCTAAATCCAATAGAAAACCTGAAGAAAAGAGGGGATTTGAGGACTCTGAATATCAGAGAACCACTTTTGTAAAAGTGTTGTGCCTTTCCTTTCATACTTTCTTCCTGGTAAAAACAACAACAATGGCTTCTAATGGATGTTTTTGCAGTTACATAGCTTCTTAAAATGTCATGCATCTTATTTTCAAAGGTGTTTCCTTTAAGCAGATTATTCATAGTAAAGGTCAGTTATTATAAAAACCCAGTCATGCTGTGCTGCAAAGACAAATGTGTATTTGGAAAAAAAAAATAATAATAATAATAATGCGTCTCACCCAAAGCCGGAGCAGAACCTCAGGAAGAGGAAGAAGCCGTATCCCTGAGCGAAGCAGGACAGGAAGGAGAAGACCAGGTCGATGGTCAGGACGTAGATGAGACACTTCCTCCTCCCCATCTTGTCACACAGACCGCCCCACACCAAGGCACCCACCATCATGGACACATACACAAGCAGGCCTGCAGAATGCACACAGAGACGCGCATTACTAAAGTAGTCATGTCCAAAGAACCATTTTGGGCAGACCTAGACTGCAATTCAATAATGGTTCCAGCCTGGGTTGTCAGCTCAGGCAGTTTGATGCTGATACACATTTAAAAGCAACGTTACGGTAACAAGTGATGCCTCGCCTTTCAAATGAAGCTACAGACAATTTAACATCTTCCCATGGAAAACGTAAGGTGCAACACACAGATTAATTTAGGATTTTGCTTTGAATTGAATGTATTTTAATAGTAAAAAGCGACAACGAACATCCAGGGATTTTAAATTATATGCAGACCCAGGCGTGGTCGTTTAATACACTTGGCAAAACAAAGCCAGAGAGAGATGCACCCTGTTCTCACTGCTGGAAAGACATAGAAAAATTTAGGAAAAGAGAAAAAAAAAAAAAGGAATTTTTTTTTTATTTGTTGTTTTTTAATCTGGAAAGCTTGCAAGACCCATTTTAAGTTTTAAATCCATATTGATTTCACTTGTTTACAGAAATCTGGCTGCTTTGCTTGTTTGATTAAAATATTCAATAAATCCATCAAGTTCATTTGTGTGGCACATTTCAGCAACAAAGCATTTTAGATCTTAAAAATATAGAAATAAAAAATCATAAAAACAACATACAGTCACCAATTAAGAAGCCAGTGACAAACATTATATTGTATCTACTTATAGTGGAAAAAAAAAAAGACAAAAAAACTCTCAGTACTGCCATGCCAAAAAGTTTGGACACCACTGCACTGAAGTCTCTTTAAAACAGCAGCTGCACCACCAGGGGGCGCCCTTCACCCTCATATGAACAGAAAGTGCAGAGTACTCAGCAACTTTCATGCTTTATTTCAGAGTGATGCATGCTTTTTATTCTGAGTCGATTCAGCTTCGGATGTTTCTGTAACATTCATAAAGACATCCAAAGCACACACACACACACACACACACACACACACCCACACACACTCAAACTGGTGATCTGACAGACAGAAAGGTCCATGTTGTTCAGAGAACCTGCACCCTTTGTCCCTATGTGACTGGTGTTGGTCCAACTGTCATTGTACAACACCTTATTGAAATGCAAAGACTTTCTGAGTCGCGGCGTTCTTTAAGCTTGCGCCGGCGTCCAAAGAACCTCCATTTCTCCTGTCAGAAGGCCTCCATGCAGACAGAGTTACACGTCTTTTTATTTTGCTTTCATTCTATATTCTTGTCAATTCTCAATCATCTTTGGTCAACTACTCCTCTTGAGGCTTTAGACCCGAACTTCCTGCCTGCCAGTCCTGTGTTTTTACTACACAGTCCTAATTACTGAGGGCGTAAGCGGCTTAGCGGCACGTGGAGCCATAGTGTGCGTCGTGCACCTTCCCCACAGATTACTAAAGCGTGCAGATGCTTCATTCTGCTCCCCGCGCATCCCATTCAGCAAGAGGCCGCACGGGACGCCAAGGCAACAAGAGTCAGAGGCATTGTGTCGCCTGTTAACTTTGGCAAGTTGATGCTTTAGATTACATGTGTCAACTGATGGTTCAGGGGCCAAATCTGGGGCGCTATAGCTTTTCAGGTGGCCCTACAGACTCCATGAGGAATGCATACAGATAGCAGTTTTGTGCTTAAATATTATTTTTATCAATCAAATCAAAGCGGTTTTTATCTGTTTAGTGCTAAAGTACAGCAATAGCTGCGTTTCCATTGACGTTATAAATGCACAAATTAGAATAATGAAAATACATTAGCTTAATTTGAAACAAACACGTCTTTTTTGTCTTCATTGAAATTATTGTATTTTCCAAAACTGCAATGGAAACAGATTTTTAGCAACACAAGTGTTGCGTGTTCAACAACCGGATATTACTGGTGGAAAAGACGACAAGAACTGGTGGAAGGACGACGGCGCGGCGTTTCTAAATGACGTATCACAAAATTATTATTATTTTTTTTCAACAATAGAATATCGACAAAGTTTAGCACAGCTAATCAGACCCTCCTCTTTTTCGCGATTCAGTGATCTTGGAGATTCACACAAAATCAACAGATCCTCACACTTTTTTTTGTTTATTGCAAATTTTCTATGACAAATTTTAAAACATTGGTCTTAAGTGATGCGAACTCCCACCTGCAGGTGGCAGTATTTCTTGTTTCTACTACAGCCTCATACCATGTCAAGCTATAGTCAATACGGCGAATGACAAAAAGTCATGTTTACTTTCAAATATTGCAAAATTGGTTGCAAATATTTCTAAATTGGCATCACAAAAATCAGTGATTCTAATTGCGAAAAAATCACAATAAAGACTGTGAAATGTTCGGGCGACTGATCAATGTTGAAAAATTTTGAATATAGTTTAATTTTAAATAGTACTTATCAAATGCAAACACAGCTATTTATTAATATTTTAAAATCAAATCAAACTTTATTTGTATAGCACATTTCAAAGTGCTTTACATCATAACAAACACAAACACACAAAGTCATGTAACAATCATGAATCAACAATCAAAACATGAAATTAAGTCAAGTACCATCATTAAATTTGTAATTGATTACGTTTCAAATACAATCCTAAACAGGTGGGTTTTTAGTCTAGATTTAAAGACAGTCAGTGTTTCAGCTGTTTTTCAGTTTTCTGGAAGTTCGTTCCAGATTTGTGGTGCATAGAAGCTGAATGCTGCTTCTCCTCATTTGGTTCTGGAGATGCAGAGCAGAACCAGAAGACCTGAGAGGCCTGGAAGGTTGATACAACAACAGCAGATCTTTAATGTATTGTGGTGCTGAGTTGTTCAGTGATTCATAAACTAACAACAGTATTTTAAAGTCTATTCTTTGAGCTACAGGGAGCCAGTGTAGGTGTGATGTGCTCTATTTTCCTGGTTTTAGTGAGAACGCGAGCAGCAGCGTTCTGGATCAGCTGCAGCTGTTTGATTGATTTGTTGGACAGACCTGTGAAGACGCTGTTGCAATAATCAATGCGACTAAAGATTAACGCTTGAATGAGTTTCTCTAGATCTTGCTGAGACATTAGTCCTTTAATCCTGGAGATGTTCTTCAGGTGATAGAAGGCCGACTTTGTGACTGTCTTAATGTGGCTCTGAAGGTTCAGGTCAGAGTCCATCACTACTCCCAGATTTCGGGCCTGATCGCTAGGTTTTAGTTATAATAACTGAAGCTGTGCATTGACTCTTGGTCGTTCCTCTTTAGGTCCAAAAATAATAACTTCAGTTTTGTTTCTGTTCAGCTGGAGAAAGGTTTGGCACATCCACACATTTGTGTGTTCTAAGCATTTATTTAGTGATTGGATGGGTTCAGAGTCACTTGGTGACATTGTGATGTAGAGTTGTGTGTCATCCGCATAGTTATGATAGCTAATCTTATTATAACCTGAGCTAGTGGGAGCATATAAATATTGAATAAGAGGGGTCCTAGGATTGAACCTTGGGGTACCCCAGATGTGACCTCTGACCTCTTTCCTGAGAAGTTTCCATTTGAAACAAAGAAATCTCTTGTCTTTATGTAAGATTCAAACCAGTTGAGCACTGGACCAGAGAGTCCGACCCAACTCTCCAGTCAATTCAATAATATGTTGTGGTCAACAATGTCAATAGCTGCACTGAGGTCCAACAGAACCATAGTGGCTACATTGTTGTAAACTTTTACAGATACAGTGTAGTTTGCTTGAGACCCACTGTCTAAGTTTGAGACTCTACTCTTTTTTTGTAGCAAAAAGGAAGTAGTACGGTACTTTAGTTACATAGCTATTGTCAGACTGACCAACAATAATCCCTAAATTATAAACATTGAAGATGGTAATAGCACTTTCAATGCTTTTCTTGACCATTTTTTCTTGAAGCAGGTAGATAAATTGTGATATAGTAACAGAAAAAAAAATAGATACTGTAAGCACTACAATAATTCATTGACTAACAAGTTGTTCTCCACTAATGATGCTTAAGGCATCTGCTTTGCAGCCTCAGCTGTTCTTTTGCTAATTTCTACACTAAAGGGTTATTTCACTGTTTTAAGAATTCTGGACTGAATTGTTAATCTCTAGTTTAAAATTTAGCATACTTGGACTGGTCAAGTCTGAACCTAATAATTCTAAACAAAATATTATTGACTGCTGCACAGTTTTTTCTGTTGGTTAGGAAACAATAGGGGAGTATCGTTTTAGGTATTAGGAAAGCCTTAGATTAAAATGAGAATAAAAACTTAACCTTTTGATAAATTAATTGCTTTTAACTTTTTGATAAGTTAATTGCTTTTACCTTAGTGCGTTTTACCTTAGTATCTCAACGAGGTTCTTAAATGGTTAAATATAGGTTATTATAATTCTGAGTTCAAACTACACTAATCTGAGGTTCTTTAATACAAAGTTTTGAATTGTGATTACTGTGTTACTGAAAACAGGGAAAAGAAGGCATTATTCATTTTTCCCAAAATTGTTTTAATTCTTGACTTGTCCGACTCTTGTAAATATAATATCTGTATAATATAATATGGATCTATCATTGTCCTTCTAGTTAAAGCCCAAACAGTAATCAGTAAGGTCGGAAAATGTTAATTTCAGCACATTTTTTTTTTCTTAGAGCCTGCAATCATGTGACAAAAACTCAAGACGAACACCGCAAACATAAGAGATGGGAAATTGCAGTGTAACAGAATGAATTCACAGCTTATTATAGATCGTATTTATCTTTGATAGAACAGGCTGGATGTTCTGTTCTTCGTGGAAGGGGTGTGAAAAGCATAAACACGGCCAGGCTTTTTACCTTGTTTTAGTCATTTCTAACATAGGTTTCTTCACTGGACTGCGTCTTGCAAAATCTCAACAAAAAAACTTTGGAATTTTTAAATTCTTTAGTAGATAAAATTGCTTAGCCTATACATTAAAACATTCATACTGTCTTCATTTATTCATTGATTTCTATACCTCAATAGATTAGATGTCCAATTAAACAAGAGATTTTTTGCCAATTTATGATAATCAGATTATCTTACATTTGCTTTCTCCTTTATATTATAAGTTATTGCTTTTTCTCTTTAAGATTAATAGTGTGCACACTAAAACTACATACCTTAATCAGTGGGCTTCTCAATCAATGCAATGATTCAGTGGATGTGAAATTGACTAGGCTCCCATGAGAACTGACAGGTGAAGTAAATGCACATAAAGAACAACAGAACAACAATGCAATAGCGCATATTGACACTAATTGTCCCATGAGAAATATAGAAGGCTGCCTACTGGTTGATTATAATTAGACTTCTAGAAGTCAAAGAAACGATCTGAAATTCTGAAAATAAATAAATAAAGACAGGGAGATATTAATACATTGCTTCCTGATTAAGTTTAGCGTGTGGGAAAATAACCTTGCCATTTATGTGGCAGAAGATCGTAACATGAAAACATCAATGAAAAGCACAATTTCTCTCTATAACCAAAAACTATTCTGTATTCAAGTTTTCTAAGGTAATCTACACGAACAGTATCGCAGATTTTGATGGGTTTTGAGTGGAAAGCGGTTTTGCCAATGAAAGCCTAAAATGATTTCACAAAGCGAAAAAAGTAGGTTCTGATTGGCCATGTGCAGGAACGTAAAACCACACCAGGCTTGCCAGAGCACTGATCGTTTTATTTATTTATTTATTTATTTTATTATTATTTTGTACTGGTTGTAAAGCTCGCAAATGCGGCTTTTTCGCTCTCGCCTGCTCGGAGTTAATGTGTTCAGCGTTTCCCGGGATTCGCGTTGTTTCGCAGCTCAAATAAAACATGATTTGGAGACAGAAGTCAGCGTGATGCAAACGATTTATTGCAGCGGGAGGAGTACACGCGCACATTTCAGCACATTGGACAGCGCGCGGCGCCGCAGAGGCGGTGCGTGGATTCAACCGGTGGCTTTCAGCAGAGCAGCAGAGTGAGAGGAGTGTTTCACTCATTGTTACACAAAATAAGGCAACTCTTCGTGCTCCACATGTGGGATAGGTTGCTTTATTTTTGGAGCACTTGGACTTGGGATTTTTTCGCGCTTTCCAACAAAGTCCGGCATCGGAAGGCGTGCCGCTCGGTGAGCGTTTCACTCCACAAACCGTGTCGACCAGCGTGGAGTAGGTGCCGACGAGAGACCGTCCATTTATAAGGATGCTGGTGGGAAATGCCTGGAGACAGAGATGACGAGATTTGTCAAAAAGCACTCGAACTCCTGTCAGATCTTTGCTCGAAGGGGGAAGTGCAGAATGAAAACTGCCTGGATTTTATCTACTATTTCCGAGATCTCACCAGACCCCGATATTCAGATTCAGGTAAGGCATCATTTGCACGCTTTCCTTCAGTGGCGGAGCTGATCAGGGGGGAAACGTGCATGTGACTTCTTTCGTTGAAACCGACCGGCTTACAGCGCGAGCTTTCGGGTTAGAGCATTTACTTGATCATAGTAGATATTTAATCAACATTCTTGGTTTTTATTTTGTCCCTTAAAGTCATTTACCATTTGTTAAATGGACATTTCACTTTATATTTGAAGAAATGTCATGTTTTTTATTTTTTTTTCCCAATTCGTTTATGCGATTTTATTTTGGTATCCACCAGAAGAAAATATTAAACTAACTTAATTCCTGACGTCAATTCATGTAGTTAATTTTACATAATGTATCTTTTCTCTCGGTTGAGTGAGCTGAAGGTCCATTATTTTCCTCTGTTACTCGCAGTTCTAATAGGCTCCTACTTAATTAAAAGTTTATTTTCCTCTCTTGCCTAAAAGTCTCTGCCTTGGAGGAGTAAAGTGTTTGCCTGAAACCACATCAGAATCACAGCCAAATGTCAAGAAATACGATTATGTTCAATCGTTAAGGCTTTGAGGCTATCAAACCTCACCTGACTTGGCTGGTTGAGCGCGCGTGCGCACAAAAACATTTCATAGATCGTGCTGGGCACAATTCCTGCAATCCTCCACAAGCCTATTTTTGCCTATATAATTTGAGTGATGATTTTTTATTAGACAGAAATCGTGTCATTTTAGGTCTTTCTGTCCTTTCTGAGATTCTTTATTTTTACTCTAGTCATTTTCCTCCTTAATTTTCTGTCCTGAGTAAACTCACTCACATCCCCAAATTTAGGATTTGTATGGGCTAACAAGCAGGTAAAGATGTTTTGAAATGTCCTGCTAAAAGGTCAAATCTGTTTTCCGACACTACCCAAAAATAAACTAAATATTTCAGTCATGGCTTGTGCATCAGAATTGACCAGAGATAATCTCATTTTGTTGGTGGTGTAACTGTTAGATCCTAACAGTTATGACAATGAATATGGTTCTAACAGTTAGAACCATATTCATTGTCATTCTTGGTTTCACACCAGTGCAAAGATGCCCTGCTGTCATCTCTTTTATCCTGGAGATGATTTCATTTTCAATATGAACAATCCAATTTTCCATTTCAAATAATAAAGGAAAAAGGAAATCTTTCTTGGTTTGCCTTTGAGACCCAGTTTTAAGTATAATAGATTCCCAGAATAAAAACATTGAGCAGGAGATGACCAAAATAGGTTGTCTTATATAAAACGCGGCAATTGTGCAACATTTCTTGCTGCTTTTAAAGGTAGCACACAAACTGCTGCTGTTTGTAATTCCATTACGTTTCTATCTAACCATCAGCCAATGTGTGTTACAGCTTTAAAACTAAGCTTCTGTGAATATGAACACCAAGCAGCAGGTAAGACCCGGAGGACAACAATTTAAAATGCAAGCGTCTGTCCCTGGATACTAACTTCTAATTAACAACTAGAAAATCAAGTAATGCTGCTTATTATACATTGAGAAAACAGCATCTCGGAGCTTGCACATTGGTTTTTCATCTCTTGCTCACCTCCTACACTATTGCAGCTCTGAAGGTCTTGTGCTCTAGATTTGGTTCACCTTCTTCATTGTAATGCTGCCTCCAAACCATTCCAGATGTCTGCTGATTCCTTTTTACCAGTCAGTTCTTCAACATTCTGCCAAGCTGGGCTCGGTGTCCTCAGATGGCAAATCCCTCAGTTTCTCCCTGATCACACTTACTCTGGTGTTCACAGAATCTCGCAGCACAGAAAGGACAGTTGGTCTAAGTTTTTGTGCTAAATCTTATGACTGTGACTACACACAGGCTCAACAACGTACTAAGCAAATTTGCTGGATTTGATTTCTGAGCTACAAGAAGAAAAAAAAGCTATCCTTTTTTAAAATTCATGGCCATGTCCATTATCTTTATGCCAAACAATACACTTATTTCAGGTAGCTTAATTGCTAATTTCATATCATTTTGTGCTCATTGCACTTTTTAAAAACTGTCTTTGATTAATGTTTCCCAAAAACATAGCCAGATTTACTTTTGTTTCTCAAGGTGGACACAATGTTTATATTTGTAAATGCTGATTAGCATAAACTTAAACAGAAGTAAACTATACATTTCTTCAGTATTATCTCTAAAAACAAAAATTAAAAAGTAATACATTGGCTTTGACACATTTGACACACATTTTAATGATTTGTTAATGTTAATTAGAAAAAAAAATACTTTTGATTAAAGTGTCTATCATCTCCAAATGTCAATTTAGCTTTCAAACGTTGCAAGCTTCTATGACTAGGTCACAGTAGGATAGAAACAAAAGGACCACCCTGCTTATTACTAGACATGTGTAATGGGGCATTTTTTTTCAAAATTCTGTGCAAGTCTTCCCCTGGACAAATTTATTTTGAATATATGCCACAAAATTATTTTTTTTTTCTCTTTTACAAAAGATAACTTATGGCATCTTGCATAGTCAGCATAAGAAGGCAGAATGTGTGCACCACTGACACCACATATCCAAAAATAGACATGGTCAGGTGGATTTGCAGATACTGCCACTATTAGAAAACACTGTGCAAGAGGGTGGAGTTTTAAAAGATACCTATGTGTCCAGCATAGCTGAATTCAAGGAGCTCAGTCAAAAGCTAAGGCAGACACGGGTGGCCAGAGTTTCAATAAATAACCATGATCGCACAATAAAGTTCTGCTGCAAAGTTGAAAAAATGGAATGTCTCAGATGGATAGTTGAATGGCAAAACACTACAAGATGATGTGACATGTTAGGATATGATATGAAAGATCCAAATGCTTTCTAAACTAAGTGAAATTTTTTCCGTTTGATTTAAAGAACGAAAACTTGACATAGCATGTACTATAGAATGGAAAACAAAAGCGGAGACATTTAAATCAAATTCAAGAATCTGCCGGTGTGACAAAAGTAGGAAGTGGGCACTGATGGACGTTGTAGCAAAAGCAAACCAAAAGACGAAACACTGCTGTATAACTAGACCTTAAACAAAGAAAGACTCTAGACCAGCAAAAGCGTGTTTGTTCTGTCTGCAAAATAATGTTTTTTATAGCTGTCAGATTCAGCTTTGTCAGAGATAGGCTGATGCTTTCACCTGCACCTATACTAACTACAGGATAAGAGCTCTTTCTTTGATTCGTGAAACTGGAAGTGATTGGTGAGGCAAGAATTCTACCTCAGTGTGTATAAAATAAAAATAAAAAAATAAAAACATCAGAATTTCTACTGCCCTCATGGCACGGATGAATTACATACAGATTAAATTTTTTCGTTAAGTGGATGACTTGGTTAATTTTCAGTCTTGACTCTCTACAGAGACATATCCATAAAATCAACTTAAGTTAATTAATTAAAAACCAATTCATGTCTTATCATAGTCAGTATGGGAGTGTATGTGGATAAGTAGAAGTAGGATATAGGTTACCAGATTAGAGATCAAGACCATCAAAGCACTTCTTTTCAACTAATCATTGCCCTCAGAAAATGAAAAGAATAACTCTGCACCAAGAAGAAATGGATTGCTCCAAGGTAGTTCTTGTTTGAAGCTCATAATGAGAGAAAAATGTCAGGTATATTTCTAAATGTCTCATTTATCAACAGTCTCATTTCTAGTGTATTATTCTATCTAAAACAGGAAAATATTGACATTTCACATATTTGTTTACTTTATATTTTTGGCTGCAATATTAATAGGAGTATTAATTTGCATATTAACTTGTTTTTTGTGGCTGACTTTCTGCTTACCTCTTCATTTCATTGGTTCTCTAATTCAAGTTTCTTTTTCAAATTATTGTTAAAAGATTGTAGCAGTAGAACAATTTGCTTATCTGAAGACCATTCTACGTGTGATTTTTCACACACAGTTGTGTGATGATAGTTGTGAGGACCTCATTACACACCCAATCTTTAGTTAAATTTGAATTTTATAAAAAATAAATTGTGACAACTAAAAAAAAATAAAAGCACTTATAAAAGCAAGGAAACAGTAAAGATTAACATTTAAGATCAAAACAAAGTATATAAAAAAAGTCATTTTAAAAAATAAATACAAGTAATCTGAGGGTATTATTTACTGAATATTAAGATGAATATGACAATTGAAGTCTGGCAAAATAACCAATACAACAAACTAGAGAAGTTCAGCCAAGCATACATACCTATTACCTATATTACCAAATTATCTATACCTTTGGCAGATGCAGGTTTAAATTAATCCTTTAATTTTACTAACATGCTTCATCTGACTAGAGCTACTTTGTGGTAGTCAAGTTTGAGTCTTGACAGGAATCTGGTAATCAGTGGAGAGAGCCAATTAATAGGGAGATGGTAGGAATTCCTTACAATCTCAAAGAAAGAGAGTCTGTTTCACTCATAATCTGTGTTTTTACAGTGATTCAAATATCATAAAATGAAGTCCACAAATAAACTGTGGGCTTAGAATCACTGTGACGATATTTTTCTATTATGCCCGCTTTTATTCTCCCACACCCACTGGATGTATATGAATAATATATATTGAAGAATTTCCCATTTTTTTATATTGTGGCCACAAAGTTTGATGTATTCTATTAGTTTTTCATGTAATATATAGATTAATGCAAAGTACTGCATTAATGTAAAGGGGAATGAAAAGCTAACAGGGTTTCCAAAGGTTTATATAAATTGCATAAAGTGTGATCTGGATTTGAAGGATGGGAGTTAATCTGTGTAGTTGAATCAAACGATAATCTGTTCATTACTCTAGCCTTTATCCTTTATCAATACAAATAACACTTTTAATTATCTGATTTAAAACAGGAAATGTTTAGTCTTTTTATTTCAGACATTAAGAAGAATATTATTTGTGGGAGTGAAAATATTTGATCTCAGTTTTATTCTTTAAACTTACTGGCTGATGGATTCCTCACAGTGCTCTGTGAGATGGTCAGAGTTTAGGATTTTTTCAACCTCCCCTTACGTAAATATCTGCTTTCAGCTGTATTGACTTGGTTGCAAAGCTACCAAGACCTAAATATAATTGATGGCAGAATCATGCTCTAGGGATGCTTGTCTTCATTATGAACAGAAAAGCTGGTCAGAATTGGTAGGGTACATGTAGCTTAATACAGGATAGTGTTGCAAGAAAGCCTGCAAAAGACTTGAGAGCAGTGATTCAACCACCAGCAAGATAACAAACCTAAACACATATCCAGAGCTTCAATAGGACTGTTAAGAGCAGTGGTCGCCAAACCGGGTCTTAATGGTCAGAAACCTCATTTAAATGAATGGCGATGAACATTTCTCAATGAGATTCTAATAAGAAAATACAATCATTCAAATCAGGTCTGTTGGAGCAGGGACAATCTGAAATATGCAGGACAGTGAACCCTGAGGACAAGGGTTAGGCCCACCGCTATTTGCATACTCAGAGATTGGAATAGGCTGCTCAAAATCCAATCCTTTAATTCATTTAAGAATTTGTGGCAAGACCAAAAATGTGATATTTATAGATCATCTTCATTGAATATGGCTGAGCTATTTTGCAAAACTCTTTAATTACTTGCAAATTTTATAGTAGCAGGAGGCAGTTCTGCACAGTATCAACTGGAACAGATAAATAGAAATATAAGGCACACTACTCAAACTTTTATTTGGAAAACATTCTATGGAAAAACTGCATATAATTTCTTTCATCATCAAAAGTGTGCAGTGCTGTGGGTTGACCTTTACATCAAATCCCAATAAATTGCATAGAAGGCTGTGGCTGTAATGGAAAAAGTGCAAAGAGGTTCAAGGGGTTCAAGATGTATACCCACATCTGCAAAGCCCTCTGTATTTCTAAATATCCATCCATCCATCCATCCATCCATCCATCCATCCATCCATCCATCCATCCATCCATCCATCCATCCATCCATCCA
>CAEGAG010255729.1:0-15633 GCA_903067065.1 Brachyrhaphis terrabensis
TATATATATATATATATATATATATAGATATAGATATACAGTATATATATCACTGACGTTACAGGTTGTTACAGGAAGGATGAACAGCGACAGAAATTATGCTTATTGATGTTGATGTATCTTTAATAATTTGCCAACTTTTCACTGAACTTAATCATTAATAGCAGGGTCAACTAGGAAATTTCCATCAAACCCTAGAAATTCGTTCCTTTTTTTTTTTCTTTTTATGGCTGAAGTTGAATATTTGCACTGGTCAGACAGCTTCATTGAGAAAGATAGCATCAAGGAAGCAGGTATCCAGTCAGAGCAAAACGCTTATACCGACCCTCATCGTGATGGCTTTAGTTGGTTCGCACCTTCGCTACTAGTTGCCCTTTCTTTGATATACACCTCAGGCTCTATACTTTCCCTGAGATCAACCACTCACCCTCGTCCACAGCGACATTTAGCTGTAAATGACGCGGCGCTCCGAGTTTTTCTTATTTTTGGTTTTGTTTTGTTTTTATTTATATTTATATATATTTACCTTTTGGATGGTTTGCTGTGTCACCTCCCCTTTATTCCTGGGACGCGTCGATGAAAATGCCACAGACATGCTGACATATGGGACATAAAAGCGCTCCTTTTATTCTAATATTTATTATCTAGAGCGCAGCCTTCTATTTGGTCACATTGTTTCTGTACAACGAGAAAAAAAGGAGGGGTGGGAGTGCAAAACTATGATTGTTGTGATGAAAGGAGAAACAATGCAGAGCTCATCGTGTATCTGGACAGAAACAAACACGTGACTTTGCGCAAAGCGTCATTTATGGTCTGAATTTAAATAATATCATCATGAAGAAAGTGTTTATGTGCGGAGGGACATCCCTCTGCCTCCTCCGTTGGTACAGCCCAGACTTTGGCTAGGCTTCCGCTTGATGGGGTATCCTTGAATATATGACAGGCAAAGAAAGCAGTCTGTGGAGGGCTCCGTGCGCAATTAGTAAAGTTGCTTTCAGCGCCTTAATTGGTTTGTGTGAAATGAGTTCCGTAATTTGTAATTTGTTTCAAATGACATTTGCTTTTAAAACAGAAAATCTATGTTGTCATAGGGGATTTGACGGAAACCTCAAAAGTGCGTCGCAAAAAATTCAAAAACCAGGAGGTTTAAGTAATTCAATTCAAAAAGTCATTCAATTTCTATATAGCTGCATAGACAACCGGTGATATGTATTTCAATGTGCAGCTTTTTTTTTTAGATTGATAACTTTTTACATATAATGGATAGCCAGAGTCCAATTTCTCAGGAAACGTAAAAGAATGTCACCTCAGACTGTATACTTTATCATGAACTATTGCATTGGTGTGTAGCACTAGGAGTTATCATGTGGTTTTGGTCTATTGCCACACCTTCCTCTTGATAAGACCCCCACAAACTCTCTTTGGGGTTCAAGTCAAGCAAATTTCTTGATCAAGCACAGTGATAAACATGGTAATTAAATCAGTTGATTGTCTTGTGGGAATGTTCCAAATACAACTGGAAAATCACAAATTCCTCAAAATTGACCTCAAGCACCTTTTGTGAGACTTTACTCTTCCCTCACAGTCTGGGGTCCTGATTTTTCTAAAACAAGGTCTTCGGACACTGAACAGTTCAGTTTTTCCCACCTTTGACATAGTGGTACAGGAGTAGATTGACAAAATGAATCCAACAGTTATATCGCGCAAGTCTTGTTTGTGCTCGAATCTGTGCCTTAGTCAGAGCACAAACTTCATAGTATATACATTTCCCCAAGACTCTGGACTGAGCAGCACTGCTCCTCAAGCCTTGTGGTCAATTCTGCTGCTAATGCGTTTTCTCCCACAATATGTTTTTCACTTTAAGTCTTTAATATAGTAGGGAATCAGGTACTGCTGGAAAGCAGTCATACTTCCCCACCATGATTTTGTAAGCCATGTTTGTAAAAACTCCTCACCGGATCTTGTCTAATAGTTGATTCACTGAAATTAAGCTGTTCCACGCATATCTCACCCAAAGGGAGATTTAGTCACTGCTGGAAGAACTAAATTTCTTACGCTGGCCTGGGAACACCTTTGGCTTTCCCAAGAGGAACTGAACCAAGTGACTATTGAGAGGAAACTCTGGGTCTCTGCCCTCACCACCCAGCAGAAGCCAATAGGAGGATATTAACACTTCAGGGAATTTCTCATTTCAAATTCCAAGATACATGCAGGATTAAATGCAAACATGGGCAAATTAAAATTGAGGAAAGAATCCGTTTCTCAAGTTTCTGTGTTTCAATTTCAGAAATAAAGGCAATATTTTGAATACAGATTTAACTTCATGTTTATATTTACAGTATTTGACAGTTATACAAGTGCTCAAATTAAGACTTCAAAACAAGACAAAAATCAGTTAAACACTTCAAATGTTGAGTGCCTCAATCAGAACAAAATTACATTAACCATATAAACAAAATGTCTTCTAGTACATAGTCAAAAAAACAAAACAAAAAAACATTTCTTGGCAGTTAAGTTCAACACAATGGGGAAAACTGACAAAAAAAAAAAAAAATCCAGATTAAGTTTTCTGTGGTCTTCACACCCATTCTCTCTGGATCCTGTCTAAAGATAGAATCTGAGCAGCTCCTCGTCCTCTGCGTCCAGTAAATCTACCTCTTAAGCCTTGACCTCTTATGAACCGGCCAGTGACTCCAAAAGTCTCCAAATTGCGCTTCCGTTCCTCAGCCCATGTTAGTCTGAAACTTAAGAAAATAAATAAAAATACAAATAGTGAAAACCCCAAGTTTATATTTAAAAAGGGAAAAAAAAAGTTGGCTTTTAAGAGAAGGGATTACCTAACCCCATTATCAGATGAGACATTGTCAAAAAAAGACTTTGCTTTGTCATAGTAACATTTCGGGCTCAAATCCTCATGCTCCAGCAATGTGTGCATCTTCGCTTTTGCCTTCTTAATGTCTTCATCTGCATAAAAAAAAAAGTAATTTACTATTTTAGACAAAGTCCTCAGGAGGACTTGTACAAAATAATCTGATGTTTTGACATCAGTTTTTGATCAGAAAGAAATGTACTTTTGAAATATTACTTGACAGCACTTCAGTTCATGTGCCCTAGTTGTATGTAGCAACACCACAAGAGAACTGTTGCAGAAGTCCAGACACACATGAATCTATTGTGAGTGTGCCTTAGTAGCTACTGGAACAGCCAAGTCATTTCAGATGAAAACAAACCTTTTAGGTTCCTTTTTTCCTGCATCTCCCTGTCGAGCTCCTCTTTGATAAACTGTGCATTGGATGAAGCAAAGTCAAAGTCTGTATCAAATTTGAGAATAGGCGATGGAATGTTAGCCACCATTAGCTGTCCTCTACCACTGCTCTGATGTCGAGGTGCTAAAGGAGATTTAAAAAAAAACAAAAAAAAACATTATGTTAGAGCTCCTAGAAATAAGAATTTTACTTTCAGATCTTGATTTTGCTACCTTGCCTTCTTCTGGCCGGTGGCTGGTCAGTTTTCTGCCGCTGTGCTTCTGGTTGATTAGAAATCACACCAGAGCCTGAACTCCCTTCAACACAAAAAATAAAAATAAAATATATACCCACACATCTCTGTTTGTCAAAACTGCACAACCGAGTTATAATGTAGAGATTCAGACTAATGGTTTTCATTTAGCTCAAGTATCACAGGAGGCTTACTGGTAGCAGAGTCCTTTTGGGGCTGGGAGTTCACTCTCCTGGTCCTTGGGGGCCTCCTCCTATTCCACTGCCTTTCCTGGGAAGTAGTCAAACCTCTATTCTGTTTTTCTACTTGGATGGTTTGAACAGCCTTCTCTACCATGGGGCCCCGTCTGAAATGCAGGTCTGAAAGGAAAGGCCCCAAATTAAAGGAGCCAAAAAAATTCTCAACTATTTTAAACACCTCCAGGGTGGCTTTTATGGTTAGTTTACTTCATATAAATTTGTGCGAGAATACTTGCCCAGTCCAAGAGCAGCAGCATACTGCTGGCTAAGAAGGGAGCTGGCAGCAAGGTGATTATAAGCAGGCATTCTTACAGGGCTAAACAGTCCAAGACTTGAATATATGCCTGAGCTTGAACTGGAGGACTGAAAAATACATAAAAATAAATATTCACACAATCATGACAGGAGCTTGAGTGATACACCTCTTTCCTACTTGTATGATTGCTGGATCTGGGGGTAGGCCATGATAAGACCTTGGAGATTCACACAGTGTTATATCCTTGATGTCACTTCCACGGAAAGTTATGTACTCGTAGACATCGTCTTTGGGGGGTGTTGGTCTTTCAGTAGGACGCCCCTCAGTTCCAAAACACTTTACTGTGCATAAAGGAAATGTTATTTTCCCAATCTAAACAAATCCTCCAAGTAATCTTAAAGACATCTCTTGTCACAGAATCGATTAGACTCACCTTTTGCCAGCACAACTGTGGAGTTATTTTTGTCAATTGTGTACAAAATCCCCTCATAACGATTTTGGGCCTTTGAAAGCAACCCTATTCTACAGCCAATGTATAGCTTTGAAGAAGCCATGGCTGAATAATCGTTAGAAGAAATGCTCTGAGTTGTTTTACTGTCTTACAAGACATTTCACCGCTCAGACTTTGCTGAAACAATTTGTAAGCATTTGCAGGTGTGCTGCAACCACGCCCACCGATTGAAGTTTAACTCACCTGATTGTTCAAGTCAATCAGGGATCACTTCCTGTATTGCTTTACAGGAATACACAAAGTACAGGGTCAACTTCTACCCGAAGGATGAGATGGGTAGATGTGATCGTAATGTGGAGTGGGAGAGTATTTTTTGTTAATGGACGGCAACGCCAATCAACAATGATAGATAAAGTCAAAGCATTTAATCTATATTCACAATGTTCAAACCCGATTTGGGGGGGAAATAAAAATATACAGTATAAATAGGAGTTAGTGACACTTTTGTTTGAAGAAACAAAAGCATAACATAAGTAGAATATCACATAAAAAGATAAAACAAGCAGAAATCAGAGTTGCATACTTAACAAAAAAGCACATACGCAGCCATTTTGAGACGTACGTGGTCAGAAACATTTATTCAAACTGCTTCAACACTTTTCTTAAATCCGCGGCGATGGAAAAGTTGATTTCCTTTTCTGAGAAAGCAAATCCGAGAGCGCGTATTAATCCTCTCCCTTCCCCTAGTAAAACTGACAGCTCCATCTTCCTTCGAGAGTTTATTTTCTTTGTCGAACCAATCACAACGCCTATCGAGGTAACGTCATGGGAGGGGGGGTAAGTAGTCGGCGCATGCGTCTTAAGAACTGGCGATGGTAGGCAAAGATGGCGGCGGGGTTCGATTTGTTGGCTGATGTTTTCTCCAACAGAGCGGTGGACAAAAAAGTAGTAAGTGAGGTAGTGAGAGTCTTTAATACCCTGTTAAGAAGAGCAATTTGCGCTAACTTGACGTCTGGGATTCAATTTGCAACAAATCATTTTTGTGGTTTAACTGTAGTCGGTAGTTTCAATGTTGAGGGTAGTAAATTAGATTTTGACTATATAAAGCAGGAAAGACATCCGTACTCCCTGATATGCCGACAATAGCTAATTTTGGTCAGGTTGTTTGACTTAACTGTGGCCAACTTCATTTGACTTATCACTTTCCTGAAACTAATGCGAATTGGACAGTTGCTCGACACTTCCCTTGTTGCCATATGTTTCCGCCGCGGTAGCGGCAGGAGTTGCTGAAGGTGTCAGTAATTGTTCGGGGGTCCCACGGTCGGAGCATGGACGGGACAGCTGGGATCACATCGGCGGCTGAACCAATCACGACTGCCGCGCAGAGCCACTTCGGTTCACTGGCAACAAGCGGAGCAGTTACAGGAGCATCAGGTGCAACAGCTGGAGCTGACAAACAACAAGCGACTGGTGCTCCAGCTTTGGATGGAAACGGCGCGGTGATGAACTGTCACATCCCCGGAAGCGGGCAGTCAGACGCCTCTCAGACAGCTGTTGTGAATGGACCCGCTTCTGCCTCTCCTGGTTTTATTATTCGAACTTCTCTGAGTGCACAAAATACTTCGACCTCATCTGGGAGTTCGTCTCAGCCTGCTGAGAAAACTGTTCCCACAGTGGCGCTTGTAAGGCCACCTATGCAAACTTCTGCTAACGAGTCTCAAAGTACAGACAGCCCAAATACAGTCTTATCATCAGGGAGCGGTAGTATTTCCTGCAAAACTGAACCCACTAAAAGTATAACTCAAGCCGGTGCTCAGGTCCTGCCTTCGACTGCGACCATGAGGAATCCGACTGTTCTGCAAAACTTGAGGACTACATTGTCGTCCACGATCAGTGCTGCTCCACCAGGAGGAATACGGACCATTGCTCCACAGGTGTTGGCTCCTCGACTCACTCAGCCTCAACAAAACGCTACAAGTATCCAAAACATTCAAATCCCTGCAGGTACGATGTTTAAGAACTTTCTGTTTACTGTTCAACAAATGAGATTTAATTTCCTGCATGGATGAGGAAAATCTTATGGCATTTTGTATTAAACGAAGGTGAAACTGCTGTTGATTCTAGCTGAGGCTATAGACCGGACTTAAGTGGTTAAGGTTCTAATTTCAAAGTAGATTAAGTTCATTATTGGTGTGGCCTGTCAAAGCAGCACTTAGCTACATTGTTAATTCTCATATATTTGCTTGTCTGCTACAGTTACATTATGTTCCTTAATAATAGCTATTTACTGAATTATGTCTAAGTATCTTATTTTTTTACTGGTACTTTTAGTTTCCTTTCAAGTAACCTCTAAGATATTGTGTGTTCCCTCCTATGAGTTTATTCTTAAAGTCCTTACTCATTCTGTAAATAACTAACTTGAGTCTTCTTACACACTACTACCTTTTACATGCAACTCACTGTGTATTTATGGCCAAAGTGAAAATCTTCAGATTTCACTCACTGTCTGATTTCTCAGTCCATCTCTCATCATTGTTTTGCCTGTTATGTGTTTTTAAAAAATTTTTTTACCCTGAGGTCAGTTCATTGGTAAATTAAAGTTCTTATGTGCAAGAAAGCACTATTGATGGGTCATTTATGTTGATTATCATCCTCTGTCAAGGTTGTGACTTGGATTTTTTGTTTGTTTGTTTATTTTGTTTTTAATATTTGAACCTTTCAGGGATGGTGTTGGTTCGCAGTGAGAGTGGGCAGCTGCTGATGATTCACCAGCAGACTTTGGCTCAGATGCAGGCTCAGGCACAGTCACAAAGCGCAACGACGCCACGACCTGCAGCCCCCACCAGCACTCCACCTGTCCAGGTCACGTCTCTTCAGGTATTTGTGTGCCAGAAACATGAGCACACGCACATGGGGAACATGTGACTTGTATGTGTGTTGCAGTAAAACACAAAAGAAATGTACATTTCTGGATAAATGCCGATAAAGACAATGGACTATTTCACTTTAGGAGGAATCACATTTGACAAAAATTAAGAAAACTTATATGCTTAAGTATTATTATTATTTTAATAGAGAAATATAGAAGTCTTTTTGAAGATTTTCCCAAACTTTAAAACGGATTTTGTATAAAATCTTACACAAATAGATTTTTTTAAGAATAGATATTAATTTAATTGATTTTCAACCTGAGAAACAACACTCATTTGAATAAATAAGTTTGTGCTTGCATGTAGACTATAATGGAAGAAAAAAGATGTCATTTGACAATAAAACATTGCTTGATAGCAATACAAAGCATTTTCTTCCGCTATTCTGGAAAAGTTTCAATGTTATAAATGGGTCATTTTCAAATGTTAATATTTAAATGTAAAATACAGTGCACTGATTTTGTAACGTCCACACAGAAGTTAAGCTGAAAGTATACAACCTATCAAATGTCAAAACTATGAATTTTCATTGTGTTTTTCGAAATATTGGTTTTGTTGTTTTGCAGTTGATTCTAGGTACATACCAAAAAGATTAATGCAATGTATTAAGTGTACACAGACTTAGTGGAATGTTTTAGTAGCAGATCATAATATAGAAATATAATATTCTAAAACGCCCACAGCACTGTCTGAACACCAGTGTTAAGACTAAAACCTGTCACTGTGATTGTCAGGCTTTTAAGTAATCATACTGTTACAATGTTTCTTCTACATGGACTTAGAGACAACCCTTTTAAACAACTGTTATTGATCACAGTCCATTGGTGAACCTTCAGAAGATACAGGAAAAAGTACTTTAATCAGTCAATCAACTTTATCAATGTGACCTTTTTCAAGTTCTAGTGATGGAATGTGAACAAGCTTGCAAAAACATTACAGGCACACTAAAACAAAAAAGATTTCACAAAAAACGATCTCTTCTCTAAGGTGTAATACATTCCGAGTGGACTGCTGTGAAATGGGTTATTCTAGTCTCAAGACAAAAAGGCTACCTTTTTTTCCAGAGAATGTGGACATTATGTCTTTTGACTAAAGCGAACAGAGATCCAGTTTATCAGTTTTCAGTGATCAAGACAGAGGTCAGCATATTTGATTGTGTGGAAAGAACAGAACATGCACATATGTGAAGGCAACAGTTAGTAATATTCTATAACTGTAACCATTAATGTTTTCCAGTGTTCTTAATTTCTAAGTTTTCATGCATTAAAAATGTTTTATCCTGTCAAATATTGTTTTATTTAAAATAAAAATGGGTTTTGAAATGGCATCCAAGCTTCTTATTTTAAAGTTGCATTGCAAGCTGGATGCACCTGTACTTATCTGACGTAGAAATATAGTACACTATTCTTGTTTAAATAACTTTAAAACACTCTAAAATATTTTATAAAACAGATAAAATTAATCATTTTAATGCATTACTATTTGTAACTAATGGAAACATGTCTCTTTCTGTCTTCTGCAGACTCCAGGAGGTCCTCTGCTGGCTCGCTCCGTAACCCCGACGCCCATCATCAAACAGGGTTCCCCAGTTCAAACCACAGTAGCAACCACAACCACCCTCCAGAGACCTCCTGTTCTGCAGGTACCTCTGTCAGTCTGCATTCTGAGATATTTAATTGTAGTGGTTACAGTTGATAAAAGGTGTCAAATTGACCTAGTTCTAATAATAAAAATAGTTTGTCAGTGTACCATTCATAAACATCTTGTTACAATTCTAAAAAAATCTAATATTTTCAGGGGTGCTGACAATAGACAATGTTTCACTGAGCCTGAGGATATTGCATAAGTGTGATATTCTATGTGAGTGTCCTTTGTTCTAATAAGTCATGCAGACAACTCTAATTCCTCAAGAAGCATTAGCTTGTCTGGATGGCTAATAATATTAACTAAAAATAATGATCATCCAAGACACTGAGGGGATTAGTCACCAGTTGTTTTTTTTCTCCTTTTACTTACCTAGGTAAACATAGATAAACCAAACCAGAGAAATAAAATCTATATTGTAATCTACTTTTTTGTGTTTTGTTTATTCATCTACAAAAAAAAAGAGTTTTACAAGGATGTTTGAGTTGTTTACCTTTATTTGTTTAAGTGCCACATTATTTTATTTTTATCTTAACTTCAGCATCAGTGCTAGGTTGCACTCTCTATGTATAGAGAGGTTGCCATGCAAAGTGCCTTTTTGTTTGACATCTTTAATGACTAGTTTTCTGGGTGCTTGTTTCATACTCGCACTGAAAAGATGAGTGAGGAACTGTAATTTTTTCATTTCCTGTAAAAGTAATCTCTTGTGCAGAATACCATCATACTTGGAGGAAATGCCACTACCACGAGACAAGCTCTTGGAACGCCAACCACAGTGCAGGCAACGGCAGCAGTAACTCAGAGGGTGGGGCCCCTCGGGGCCACTGGGGTGCCCGTCACTCCAACAGCCATCACAGCTGTAAGAAAGAAGTGAAAACGCCTCAGCTTGTTTTGTTTGTCTATTTTGTGAACTCTGGTTTAATTTCAAATTTTCTTTCCTTTTTTTAGGAAACACTAGAGAATGTGAAAAAGTGTGGAAACTTTCTGTCTACACTCATCAAGTTAGCATCCAATGGAAAACAGTCATCTGAGACTACAGCCACTGTCAAGGAGCTTGTTAGGAATTTGCTGGTACTTCTCTCTGGCACAGTTTGTTGTTCTGTGATTTTTACACCTCTACTATCTATTTATCACACATTTCTTAACCATCTTTTTCTTTATTGTAACAGGAAGGAAAGATGGAGCCTGAGGATTTTACCAGCAGGTTGTACAAGGAGCTTAATTCCTCTCCTCAGCCATACCTTGTACCTTTTCTTAAGGTGAGGTTTTGAAAAAAGACTGACACACTTTTATGGAGGAAGCTCCGTTGTATTGCCTAATAAGACAGTGTTTTTCCAAATGTTACCCAGCAATAAACAGAATATACGAGAATAAATAACCATTCATTAAAATATTTATACTCCTTGAGCTGCAATTAGTTTCGATTGTATTCAGGTGTCTTAGGTCAGTATTTTATAGAACCAACTTTCTTCTGATATTAGAACCCCAATTCTTTTGGAGTTTGTGTTCTAATTTAAAAAATATTTTAACAGTGCACCATGAGATATTCAAAGTTATCATTTATAACTGAACACTGCTTTACCACAACTTAGTTAATGTTGTCTAATTTGTGAAGAACCTCTCGGGTCTTCACAAAATAGCTACATTTATACTGAATTTGAAATATACACAGGTGGATTCCATTTACAAAGTAGGGGACTTTTCAAAGCAAGTGGTTGCACTGGATTTTGAGGAGTTGTCAGAGTAAACAAGTTGAATCCATTTGCAATGAACACTGTTGAGATTTGTATTTGATAAACCTCTAAACTTTAATTTAAAAGAAAACCCTTAAGGTCCATTGTACTAATATGTTGGTTTTATGACATCCATCTGTACTTGAATTATTATTTAATCCCCATTTTTTTGTGACAGACTCAATGTAAAGTTTAACCCTGTACACAAAATGACAGTTTACTTGAGTGTTGGCATCAGTTATTGATGCAGAAATCTACTGATTCCTCCTAAATATGTCAAGATTACAGTTAGTAAAGAATGAAAATAAACATTTAGATGTAACATCAATGACAGAATTTGGAAAATGCTTGGATTTTTCTTAAATTCAGTCTCAACATTTGATCTCAAATTAGAGAACTCAGACTGAAAGTTCTCTTTTTGTTCTATAAACAAGAACATCACATTGCCATCCACAATATTAGCTATTATTGTGTTTTGTTTTTTACCCTCTCAGTTTATGAAAAATAATAAAATCAGATATGTGTGTGTTTGTCTGTGTACGTGTTCTGCATGGGTCAACTGATAACAAGCAGGTCATCTTAAAAAGTGCAAAAACCAGCATCACAGTTAAATTATTGATAATGCATAGAAGTATGTGCTCATTAGGCTTTGGATGCTACATATACAAACACACTATGGATTCCGAAGCACACTTGCAGATGCCCTCAATAATCAGCAGAACTGAATAAGAAAGTATCTGATGTTGATGCTTAGCTTAGATAAAGTCTCACTGAAATGTGACAATTGTACAGTGTGATGTCTCTGTTATGATACATGAAGATGTAACAGGAGTTGCAGATTTTAAAAACATGATAAGGCTTGTTAATTAATTTTCTTAATGTTTCTACAAGTACCATTAACATGATTTAGAAAGTGAGACTGTCCGTGAAGCAGGTACGCAGTTGGCTTCTTTGAAAAGAGAAATGGAATTGCATTATGCACAATCTGGGCGAATGTTACTGAGCTGTCATTGTTTCATACCAAAACCATTGATTTAATTTGCGCTCTGTTTCCTGTCGATGCCTACAGAGAAGTCTTCCGGCGTTGCGCCAAATGACCCCAGATCCCGAGGCCTTCATCCAGCAAAGCCTGCTGCCCCAGCCAAGCTGTCAGCCAGCTGCAGCAACCTCTCCAGCCCTTGGCGCTGTGGTTCTGCGTCCTTCTCTTTCACCTGCAGTCAGCGCGGCCACAGGCTCTACCACGACCAAGGCCACAGTCATCACCCTCTCTCAGAAAGCCAACAGTAAACCTGGACTGGTAATTAAGCTGCTTCTGTGACCTTTGAATGTTGCAGTTGGCATATTTTTTATTTATTTTTATTTTTTTTCTACATAAAATCCACTTTTTGTTATAGTATATTCATTTATTTAATATTTTGTGTGTAATTGTGCGCAGGTTGTGCAGCAGCAGGTGAGGCCACAGGTGACCCTGGCTCAGTCTCCTTTGGTAACGATAAGAGGAGCAGCTCCGAGCCGCATCATTGTGGGTCAACCACAGATGGTCAGACACATTTCACAAGGTGTGAGTTCAGCAGCGCTTCACACTGGAGATGTTTGATACATTTCTGTAGGATTTGGATTTAATATCACTGTTAAAAGTTGTTGGTGTCAAGGCAGAACTGTAGTATTAATCTTTAACAGTTTGGTTAATAAAATATTCAACTCCTGAATAAATCTTGCTGCAAAGTTTAAACTTTTTCAGATTGTGGTATTGCTGCCATCTTGTGGTTGCATTGTGTAATTGTGGGATACAAGGAACATTTTGGAATCCATTTATTCAAAACATTTTACTAGCTGCTGTGATTTTATTCAGTTTTAGTAAGCTATGCATCAAAGTGAACTTCTGTCCCAATTTATACATTTTAGCTTCTGTGGTGAAGCAAAATATGGCTCCAGGGAGCAGGGGAGTTCGACTACTCAACCAGGCATCCCTCGTCGATGCTCAGAGGAGCAAGCTAAAGGAACCAGGAGGGTGGACTTTCAAGTATGTGGCTCTTAAAAATGTAAAAATTATCCCAGATCTCTTTACAATACCTTTTTTAACTGCACATCTTTGACCGTCTGAAGGTTAATGATCAGATAGTAAACTGTTGCTTGTTTAATTAGTGTTTTTATCTTACTATGATGCTGTCTTTTTACTTTAGTATTTGCAATCCCATTTGACATTTTAGAATGTAGGTGTGAGATGTAGAATTGAGTCATGTGACTTAGAATCGATTCAGCCTTGAGTCACAAATTTAATAACTTTAGACTTGACTTTAGAATACCATAAAAAACTTTGGACTTAAACTTTCCTACCAAAAACTCTTGGCTTCACTTTGACTTGAACCTTTTTACTCTTACACCAAGCAGAAAATCTGATATGAAGAAAAAATGACTAGTGCAGAACGATGGAACCTTACCAAGCTGCGTTACTGTGCACCATCTCCCATTTAACAATATTTCCTCCCCTTGATGCTCCAATAAGCTTGCTGTGTCGGCAGTGTTCACCTGCTTTCTTTCCTGCATCATATGATGACAGAAAAGGAGGTAATGAAGGTGGAGTTGTGCTCTCTTGCAATCAGAGGTGTGTGTTAAATTGAAAAAAAGCTGCGGGTGGCATCTTCCAAACAACAAGTAGACTGTTATTCAGCAGAACTCCTTTCAAAATGTTAAAACACTTTCTTTAAGACTGTAAATGCAGACAGTGGTGCATTGTAAACCAATTTTTGATTGTAATGAGGGAGACAGTCGCCGGCCACAATCTTAACTTATTTTAGGATGTTTTTAAAATGTTCTCTTATCTCTTGCTGGCTGTCCCAGTACATGAAACATCTTTTAAAGTAATATCTTAATCTGAAATTACTACTTTGATTAAATTCCATAATGGTCAAATGAGTTTTTTAAGACTGAAATATAAAAAAAAATATTATGGCATTTTCATGTGGTTATTTGGGACTTGAATCAAGACATCACCAGCTGCATGATATTAGGATGGGGATAGTACTGGTAAATATTGCAATGGTGATGTCAGTTTCATCACTATGTGACCATTTGCATTTTGGTGCAATGTCATTTGTGTTCAGTGTGAACATCTGCTTCAGTGAGTCTTCATCCAACTGGTTAAATAATACATTGGCATTTAAAATGAAAGTTCATAGCACTTGAAGTATATTACCCAACAATTATTGTGACACCCTTATTGTAGACTAGCTGTCTTTTTAGCAAAAATGAGCACACATACTTATAAGTGAGGCTTCTACAGGGAGAAAGTTTCATATTTTGCAATAGTTCAATAGAGTTGGATCATAAGAGAACTAATTCTCTCATTTTTATACGTGTACCAAACTACAACCTGTAGTTTGGCACACAACTGGCCAAAATCAACAAAAAAATCAAATCAAAAAGCAACAGTTTGAATTCCTTTTTACCTACTTTTAATTACACCTATATGATGTATGTTAAGGGGGGAGATCGTTGTAGATCTAGAGCCTTTCCATGTTAGCCTTTTTTATAAGAGTTTGCAAATTTCTTTAGCTACAGTAGATGGATACACTTAATTAATTCCGCTTCGGGGAAAATCACAAGTCACAGCAGCAAAGAACAAAATTCCAAATATCAATAAACAGCTCGCAAAGATAAACAGTCCAATCACAATTAAATAAAACTGTAAAATATAAAGGATCTATAAGCTATGCACAATGTATAAAAATTATTTCTAAAAAAGCTGCAATCTTGCACCTTGTAAAATGATGCATAAGGTATAACAAACTATGGTACTGCATAATGCTAATGTAATAGTAACTGCATAGATTCTTTCCTTCCTACTGTGTGGGTGTATCCGTCTGCTTCTGAAGGAGCTGCTTAAGGCCCCAACAGTCTTAAGGGTGAGAGGAGTTGATCGTGATTGCCAAATTTACTATACCCATTGCTTTATTTTGCAATTACTTCTCTCAACTAGTAGTTGTCTTGGATTTTATTTAAGGGAATCAAAGTGAAGTAGGCTGAATACTTGCATGGCTAATCTCAGTGGTGTCCCCAGAAAATGTTTATGGGGTGGCCAGACCAGGCCAGTAAAAATTTTAGAGTGGCACTGCTAGAAAAAAAGAAAATAGATAAACTCAAATTTTATTTGTCTTTGAATATATTATTTATTGGGTTTTACACTTATGTGTTTGCTGAAGAAGATGACTCTATGCCTTTCTATCACATGAACACAATTCTCTGGGACACCAGGCAGGTGGCCAGAATTTTTCAGGATGGAGCCGTGGCCCACCTGGCCCTCGCTTGAGAGTGCTACTGCTTAACCGTTTAGATTTCCATTTGCACAAAAATTGAAAGTCCATCTTTTTGTCTTCCACTTCATAATTATGTGGTATTTGTGTTGTTCTATAACATACAATCTAAAGTACATTTGCGATGAGGTTTTGACGTGCTAATCTGGACTATGAATAATTATGCAAAGTATCCTAAAATAACTTTTTGTTTAAAAAAAATCAAAGTATAAACCTAATCTATGTTGGGTTTTGCGTCTTCCTTTTTCTTCTTCATCTCTGCAGAGATGATGATGATATCAACGATGTGGCTTCCATGGCAGGGGTCAACTTATCCGAGGAGAACGCCCGCATCATGGCCAGCAGCTCTGAACTTGTTGGCATCGTGACTCGGTCCTGTAAGGACGAGGCTTTCCTCTCTATCTCCTCTCTCACCCGGATAGTTCTGCAGATTGGTCAGTGATTTACTTTTGAGACAAAGTAAACTGTACTCTTACTGTAGGTGGACTCTCATTCATTCTTCCACACTCACTTCTGTTTCAGGTAAGAAGTTTGGTGTCAGTGAATTGGGCACAGATGTTATCAACTAC
>CAEGAG010255730.1:0-17039 GCA_903067065.1 Brachyrhaphis terrabensis
CAATTCACAGCTCGAGATCCCTAGCCGGGGTCCGAGCGCCAAAGAACTTTAGTCTCTGTATGTTAATAAACCTTTCTGACTGCTGATCGTGTTCGTCTGAGTCTCTCCAGATTGAAAGTAGTATGACAAGGCACATGAGGGGAAAATAACATAAACTGTGAGGAATTTAAAACAGAAAATGTTTCAAATGCTAGATGAATTTCAAACCTTAAATGAAGCTATTAAAATATTAAAATCAAGATCTGGCTATTGTGTTGTTTAAGCACTGTCTTAAATAAAATTATTTCACTTTAGAAAGTGTTAAAAATTGAGAATTTTATATCATAATTTGACCTTTACTCTGCTGTTAGAAGATCAAATTTCATTATATTAAAATTTAAAAATGGAATAGATTTCTTGTATAAGAGCCAGTTTTGAAAATATTTCTAAAAATATCAATGAAGTTGAAGGTGCAAAATGCACAGGAACTGATATCTACATTGAATTTCTTTTGCAGAAAGTCATTACAGGGAAAACGTCAGACATAATTTGTAATTTCTTTTTTTTGTGAGAGTGGAATAGAAAAGTTTTTGTTTCTTATTTTTTCATTTTTAAAGAAATGTTTTCTTGTCAGGGGGATAAAATTTATGTCAGTGTTCCTCAGGAATTTATTATTAATTTCTTTGTCTCTATAGCCACTCATAGTCAGATATGGTTCTTTTTTAGCAATAGCTGAATATGTAATCATACCAAATTAATATGGAAATTAATTAGCTGAATCATAAGGAATTGCCTTTAGGACTGTATTTTGGTTCTCATGTTTTACTCAATTTAAAACTAAATTAAATGTTAGTTTTACTGTCTATCTTTTTTTGTGACAAAATCATATTATACAATGGAAAATGTTCAGTAATGAAACACATTTGAACAGCCAAATATCTCCAGCAATGACTTTGGAAAGCAAAACATACTTTTAAAATCAATTTTTTTGTTGTATTTGTATTTTTTAGCAGCACAAATGCCTAAACAGTGACCAGTCGGCCATTCTGGACGTCAAAGTTGAGTTGCAGGCGCATACTCTCCCAATTGTCAAGTTTTTGCATGCTTGTGACCTGCACACTAGAACCCTTATGTTCACTTTGACTGAGTCCACACTTCACAGAGGGGCGCAGTGTGCAGTGTGAGTATTGGGACCAGACCGAATCCAAGTCCCCATACAGCTGCACTCTGTTCTGTTGAGGAGACACATCTGGTCCTGGTTTCCCCTGCAGCTTTAAGCAAGTCTGTTTACATCTTTGCTTTCCAGATCTTGTGTTGTGGACTCATGACTCGTGATTCCATTGTGCCCTCCATGTTTCAGTTGTCTGTAAGTTCTGGACTTTTCTCTTAAAAAATAAGAAAAAAACACTTTCTCTTAACTGCATATGGGTTCACAACAAAGAAAACATGACAGCCTTTCATGTTCCTACAAATAGCTGAGCATGTGAGTAATTGTTCAACAGAACGACATCATGTGGTAGATAACTATGGTTGAATGCATGCATTTGCTTAACCTTGTCTGTTATTCTGAGTTACCAGTTATCCCGATGGTGCTGCTGGCCTGCCTTACCAGTGTTTCTTAAAAAGCAGTTTATGTTTACCAAACTGTTTGACCATGCAGGGGTGTGCAGCAGTTTTTAGTGATCTACAGTTGGGGCACTGTAGTGCTGGTCTCTGATATGGGCAACATGGGAATGTTGTTGGGAGCGGCTTGAAACAGACAAGCAGAGTTGAACCTTTTTTATTTTTATCATATTTTGTCAAGTGTGAGTCATGTTAAGACCTGTAAAAAATGTTAGAGCATAATTAAAGAGTATGTAACAAGGCATCCTATTATGTTTTTAATGCTAACTAAGATTCACATGTTGTCCACTTCATGTTAGAGCTTATGTAGGAATGAGTGTTGTTAGCAACAGGAGGCAGAAACATTTTTTTTTTACTTTTATTTAAAGAAAATTGGAAAGATAAATGTGCAGACTTCATTTTCAAAGTATGTACAGCTTTCTTTATTGCATGGATTCTTACAAAATGTTTAGTTTACAATATGCACCTCAATAGGTGTTTTTTATATATATATATATTCTGATGGTTGAGGTAAAAAATATTTTCTGAATGGCTGTTGGTTGTTTAAAACCTGATTAGAATTATCAGTAAAATCCAAAATCATGTAATCAATAATATGTATGTCGCATCAGTTAAGAGAGAGAGTTGTTGCATATTTGTGTGGAACTCATGGAGACATTCACTCTCTAGTGAAACATATTACAACCTGAAAGTTACAGATGAGATCTCAGCTTCCTTACTCTCTGCAGTCCAATGTGCCATGATCAACATTTTAATGTAGCTGAGTGAATGCTGAGTGGTCAGGTATGACTCATTTTCTAAAATAATGTTATAAGATGTAGTGACTGTTCAATAGAAAACAGATTAATATGTATATTTTTGGATTCATTTTTCCATTCAATCTCTGTTGGTGTCACATAACAGAGAGTGATATGCAATATGAGCAAACTGTTTACATTAGGTGGGAAGTTTGGCACCAGGTTGAAAGTTTGAGGAGCAAATTCAGCAGCAATAAACCTGGAAGAAACTTTATGGCACTGAGTTGACAATTAAAGACATCCAGCTTTCACCATAACAGACCTTACTGCAGAAGGAAGCTTATAACAAACATAATTCATGTTTTTTTTGTATCTACTGTATCTAATGTACATCTATTCCAAAAATGTTTTAATGACAATATTAAAAATTAAAGACAAAGGGAATCTTTAACTTTTCCTGGGCAAAGCTCCTAAAGTTTTTATGATGTTTGTTCTTTCGCTCTGCTTCATTTCAGGATGTGCAACTTGCACCCATCAATAAACCAAATGGAAACTTGACTTTCCATCCCTGCTCTTTAAAGCTCAAAGTGGCAGTCAGTCTAATTGTAATAAGGAAGCAATTGATGAGCAGCAGCTGCATCCTGTGACCGACACTCTGCTCAGTCATTTGTCTCTGTCAGCTCCCCCTCAGCCCACCCATCCTCCACAGAAGCTTGAAAAGCTCTGGCACACTCAGCTGTGACTGCAGATCACCAGGTCTTTTGTCCCTGCACATGGTGTGAAGTGCACCCCCAGCCCTTCTGGTCAAGACCAGTTTGGCTTTTCTTCCTCTCTGCCAATGCAGAGTGACACTTAAGGTGGCAGCTGGCTGGGCAGCAGCCATGGAAAACCCGCTGCCATCACGTCATGCTCATGCCTGAGGGCTCACAGCAACATCTGCCTTCACAATCGGTAATGGAGCCAAGCCAGCGCAACATATTCATACCACCGGACGCCAGCGTCCCTCAGCTGGGCAATCATCCTCTTCCTCCATCTTGTCTTTATCTCTTGCTCCTTTGCAGTCCAGTAATAAGCTATTAGGACGATGCCTCCCTGTAATTTATTTCCCTCCTCATTGAATGGGAACCGCAACGTGTATTTGGAAAATTAGCAACTTGACCTCCTGATTATACTTCATCAATTAAAGACGAGTTGGAGCTAAAATAGGGAAGCAGGTGTGTGACTGAGGAACAAGGATGTTCTTTGTGTAAGACTGCCTAAGTTCTGCTAGAATCCGATCTTTTTTAGATAGTTTTCATTCTTTTAGACTCACACCACGTACTGCCTCACTACAACCCTTTCCTATTATTTCATGCTCCTCACTGACATGATCATCACAATCACTGGAAACACACTGCTCTGGAAGATCTGAGTTCTCCAGATCTCATGTCTTACACTTACTCTACATTTACTTACTTTATATTTTAATATTCATATTTGTACACCAGCCAAAGCAGGCCTGCTGTTAAAAGAATGTTGGTAAATTAAGTAAAATAAATTCTGCATTAGCTTATCAGACTGAGGAAAGAGCAGAACATGACGGACGCTCGATGAGCAAAAGTAATTAAAACATGTAGAGCCCTGAACATCATCACTAACTGTAAATCACAATAAGTGGGCAAAGTCGTACGGAGTAAACAGGACCTTATCACAAAGCAAAATGCTGCTGCTGTTCTTTAAAACCACATTTTATCTGATTGTGTCCTGAGGTAGCTGTGTCTTTTCTTCATTAAAAAGTGTACATGAAGTCCTGATGCTCCTAGTATCTTTTGTTCTCTCCAATCTGCCCTTTCTGGAAAAAAATAGCTATACTGTATTTTATCAGCAACTAGGAAATGTCAAGCTAACTCTGAATTGTGGACCCATTACCTCACTGTAAACCAGAACACACTTCATTACACACAGAACAGAAGTCAGATGGTTGCAGTGATTTACAACTGCCTGGTCCAGCACCGTGTGCCATGCGGGGTCTGTGAAGGCTATCTGGGCCATTCAGAGTGTGATCCCATCAGCCCTGCTGGCTGAATTATGGAGATGCCATCAAACCACTGCAATGTTGTAGCAGTGAGACTCCTGGGGATTTACTGAAGCAGTTGTTTCTTTGTTCACCTTCCCAATCCCTCCACTCACCAACAAAAATATCTACTACGTCTGTTCACAAACACAAAATGGAAACAGTGCAATCTATAGGTTAAGCTCAAAGACATTATCATCTGATATGTGAGGACAAAAAAGTTATTCAGATTTTATACATCAACTAGAACTAGAGAATTTGAGTTAAAAATAGATTCATTATGTCTGCATATCAACTTTGTTACTATAAACATCCACTCCATGGTGGTCACCAACATTCAAACTCAGATGTTTGAATGTTTGAATAAATGCTACAACTGAGATTTAACAATCTCATTGTCGGAAAACCAGAGAGTTGTTTCACAAAAGTAGGATTCAGAAATCCAGGAGAAGAGAGAAATCTAGGCCTGACATGCTAAATAAACTGCGTACGCCAAACTTCACACCAAACAGCATATTTTATTGAGGTTTATGAGGAATTGAAGTACATCATACTTGCATGCATCATAAAAGAACTGCTGCTACAATAACAGATCAATGAAATGCATAAGCCCAAAATGTACATTACCAAACCATTCCTAACTAAAAAACACCATCATAATCATGTCTGTCATTTGCTTAAATAAACAACTTTATAAATGAATTGTAGAAGTCAATGCTGCATTTGAATCTGACAGCAGATTCATTCATGTTACTCTATCAATGTAAGGAACAAACAAGTCCAGATTAAATGTAAGAACGTTTTGCAGTATCTGGGAAATATGCAAATAAAATGTTACCTACAATGTACAAATAGCCTACTAATAAGTTACATCACCCTCAATTAGTTTGAACTATTTTTAATTTCCTGTTTAAGTTCAGATGCCTTTCTTTTGAAAAAACGTTTTCTTGTTTAACTGTCAGTGTAGAGGCAGCTTAACAGCAATAAATAGACAAGATAAGTTTTAACAAAGCTTATAAAATGTATATTTACCCCATTGATAGAGACACAGGGCATGTTTATGATGTGACGAGTTTATGTTTTAAGTATGTAATTTAAACTGTGCATTTGCTTAATTATTTGCTGAAACTAGTGATTTTAAGTTGTATACATTACTGTAAGTTAAGATGATTTATTGCCATTAAGCCTAAGAATTCATCAGTAAAGTGTCATCCTTCATTTATTAGGAGTTTGCTTGACTTGATTACAACACCTCTGCTTTTTTATCAGCCATTTCCCTCAGAGTTATTAAAGGCCTTTCTGTCAAACATCAGCAATCATTAGAAACACAACAATAGCCATATGGATCATTTAAAAATGTATAATGGTGTATTCTGCTATCATGATGTTAAAATAATTATAGTACTTGACTATAATTATTTGAATCATTGGTGAACATTGATTCACCAAAATGAATCAATGTTATTTTAATGCAGGTTATTAAAAAAGACTAAAACAGACAGAACCATGAAGAAAACTTACTGGTTTCTGATTGGTGTGACAGCTGACTGAACAGACACAGACTCAATGCGTCCATTTGGTGTTCACACTGGTTCATCAGAACAATAAACCACTTCCTTTTTAGGTTTTTATTAATGTGTAACTTTAGATATGATCACATTTGATTCCATATATTAAAATCTTTGTATCAGAAGCATGTAGAGACTCAATGTATCATTTACTTTTCAGATTGTTCTCAAATAAATATCTTACTTTAAAAGTATGCAAACAAATTATTAGATAGCAAATCAAGTTAATTATTGAAATTCTTAACTTCACTTTTCTGTATTATAAACTTCTTGAATCAAGTTATCTACAATCATCATAAAACCTGCAAAAACACAAAAGTGTGACTTTCTCATATTCCAAACTGTACAACAAACAAATGCCACTTCACCTTGAATAATCGTTTTACTTTTTCCATTTATGATTAGTGACCGGTCTGGTCATTGGGCCATGCTTAGGTCTTTCTGTTGTATGTTCTTCTCTCATTCACTGCGTCCATAAAACTTATGTTCACAGAAATGGACATAAAGGACCTCTTCAAGAATAGGTAATTTCTTCAAATGTCCTGGTTGGACGTAGCATTGAGGTTCTTTTCCTGAAGGCCGAAGAAAGTCTCAGGTTAACTTGTATTCCACTTCAGATGGGCTCATTTTGACCAGCCAATCATGGTAACCAATCAAACTCCAGGAAATCCACTCAGACGTGGGTTAGGACGGAGCTGTCAAGCTCATTTTCACTTTGGGTCAAGATTGTGAATGTCCTTAAAAGAACATATAGATAAAACTACTTATTAACAAGCAGTTGAAATAATATAGCTCTCTCTGCATTCAATTTATACTTCAGATAAAATAATGCTTAACATATTTTCACATTGATGTAATTTAGTCTCCCAAACAAATAACACCCACACAAAAAAAAAGCACTAAACCAGCCGTTTGTGGTGCAGAGGGCCACAGAAGTAGCTAAGGCGGGCCAGATTTGGCCCTTGGGCCATGAGTTTGAAAATGTCTCTGTGTTAGCAGGGAACTGGGTGCTCAGAACCCAACTGAGTCATAAGATTTAAAAAAAATAATAATAATAATGATGCAACCCTCAGCTCCATCTGTTTAAAAAACATAACATGTTAAGTCCACACAATAATGTTAAGACAATAAGCTTCTGTGTCTCAGCATCGCTGAAGGATGCAGAGTGGCTGTAGGGGACTGAATACAAAGAGTATCATGACTTCTTCTGAAGTTGGACAGCAGTGAAGATGCCCACAAATGGATGATACAGAGTGCAAACGCAAATAATGGAAACATGACCACCAAGCTGGAATAAACAATGGGAGAATGTAGCCTCATTGAATTAATCCTGTGTCAATTACTTGTGTACTTTGTGGAAGAAGGGATTTTACTCCTGCAAATCCCTGGGTTTATGCCATTCAAGCATATGTCACTTTAATATATACCACAAAGCCTACAGTTATTTGTACTCCTTGGTTTATATGAACCTTGTCTATGACCAGCATGTTTCTCCGGACTGGCAGAAATGTTAATCCGCTGCAGTGGCCAACAGTCCCAACTCGAATCTGAGCTACAGAATAGAACAATAGCAAGGAGGTCTTCCAACACTAAACATTATTTTACTATAGTTATTTTTGAGCAATGCCTGTTTCCTATTAAAAGCACACTTCTTAGTTGAAAGAAAGCAAATTAAAACTTGCCAGAGGTCTAAATAATTTAGGGCCTTTGTGTAAACTTTAGAACTTTAGAAAATGACATTAATAATCAGCATGTGAAAATTTCTGAACAAAGAATTTTATTTTATTTTTTTTACATCACTGCATTTTCTGTACAATAAATAGATAATTACTGGATTTAACTTTCAGACCAAACTCATAAACCAAAGTCAAAGAACTGGATTCTTAGTGCTGCATAAAGCAGATCTGAAGGTCTGAACAGACCATGATGAGACAGAGGGACTGCAGAGCAGATCCTAACAGCTTTCTGTGTGAGAAATGTATTTTACACAAAGCAATGATGTCTACATAGTGTGTTAATTACATAATTAGACCATAAGACCACGATTTTACCCAAAGGGCTTATTAGTTTCTGGGTTTAGCTTTGAACTTCAGATCTGGGTGAGATAAACGTGTTTGTGTTCGGTGTGCGTGTGTGTGTGTGTTTTAAACGTTCAGACATTCCTGGTAGTATTAAAACTGTATCATAATGTATTAATGTATCCAAAAAAAAGAAAAATATAAACAATGTTTGTCTCAATTTGGGTTCATTGGATGAACAATGAACCCAAAGATATAAGCGAAGTACTAAACTGTGTTAATGGAGGAACTGGCAGGATTTCGTTAAATTGTGAGAATCTGTTGCTTAGAGGATGAATCTATCAGGACTAACTAGTGGAGCAGCTCATCACCCGCTTCAAGTGAACAAATTCTTTATTTTTACTTCTTCAGTTTCGCCTGATCAAGGACACGGTGAGTGGAAACTTGGTATTTTGCGTCCTTGTCCCATATAAACAAACGTCCAGCCGTTTTATTTTGCCAAGTTTTCTCCCCCTCAGCTCGTCCCTCCCTCCTCCTGCCTTTTGTCGGAGACGCGCGTTATAAAGCGGGAATCTCAGCCTTTCGCTTCAGATCGGCAAAGCTCCGACCGCTGCGCGCACCAGACACCCAGGACCAGAGCCTGCTGCCTCCCAGCTATGACCCTGCTGCTGCTGCTGCTGCTGCTGCTGCTGCCTTCACCTGGATTAACTCTCAGCTAACTTCCGCACCTCGGTCGTACACCAGTCAACCAGAGCGCCGCTCCGCTGTGACCAGCAGCCTCCTCGGCGGGTTCTCCGGGAACCTGCTGCCGAACTCCACCCTCCAACTCTCAGCTGTTCTCCTGCAGTCATGGGGTACGTTGCTTCCTTTTTGCCTGGTCAGCTGAGGGGCTTGACCGCGCTGTGAGGGGAACACCAGGTGGATTCATGGTCGTGAGAGCTGAAGCCATCACTCGAGGGAATTAGTGGAAGTTTGAGCTCCGGGAGGATGCAGGTGACGTCTTGGTGCGCCGTGTTCCTCCTGACTTCTGTTCTCTGCATGGTGAGTTGTGCTTCTCTGCATTTCTCGCACAACTGCTCTAAAGTTGTAGCAGGCAGCTGTGACAGAAACCATAAAGCCATTCTGGTCCTTGCAGATAAATGTTTGTTTAACAGAGTCACGATAGCAGGAGAGACCTTCTCACCTCATTGTTGTCCAAATGACATTCTTGACAAAGAAGTTCTTAAAGTGCTCTTTAAATCTTTGATACAAAATAATAACGGAAAAAATGGAAACAAAATCACAGATTCGTGTCTTGATATTGAGGCAGTGGTTTTATTCATTTGGATCATTTAGATCTGTTGTCCTCTTATTCGGGAAAATAACTGGTGGCCAAAACGGAACTTTGTGACTATAGTTGTCAGGTAACCGTCTCTAGAGGGCGCTCTTGTTTACAGAAACGGTGAAATAACCTCCATGGCACGCGCTCAGCGGCCGCTCTGACTTCATATAAAATGTTTTTCACTTCATCTCATCCACTTTAAATGATAAAAGTATCATTCAGGGAAAAAAAAGGGCAAGATTCAGCCTTTCTTCAGACCACAGGTTGCTTCATGCTGATGTCGTTTTCCTCCTTTGTCTTTTAGACATTTTTTCAAAAATAATTACAATTTCATTTTAGAATCAGTCACTTTTGTAATTGTCTTAATCTGAAACACAAAAAGTAAGCATGAGTTCAGAGTCGAATTTCAACCAGATAATAGGGAAATTAAATCTTTACAACATTTCCAGTTTGTTGCTAAAACCTTTTCTTGAAAAACTAAATATGCTCCATAAAGACTCATTTATTCCCTTTAAATGACTTGGACTTTATAATTTCTGGATGTATCATTTTAACACGGTCATTGACAATAACATCTTTTATTTGATTTTGTTTACTTTTCAATTATTTGATCATTAACATAAATTGGTTAAAACATTTATTTGTTTGTTTTATTTCAGTATTTTGGGCATCGTTTGAATATTATAATTTTTTCCTTTAGAATTAAGAACAGAAACAGAATGGAGAGCCATATCTCTGGGTGAAGAGCTCTCCATGGTTCTGAATGGATCCTAAACTTCTCGGTCTGTTCTACAAACTCATTTACGAAATTCGCTGATTTTCAGAGCCCAGTCAGTGAATTACCACGGCAATCACACTAACCATGTTTATCAGTGTTAATAAAATTGGCTGAATTTCAAATGGATAATTGAAAGCTAATTTTACATCCCACTGATCCGATTTTTTTTTTTCTTATTTTTTACCTGCGGCTCAAACCCTGTCTGAGTGTTTCCTTGATTATTCATTAGTCCTTATATCTTTATGGACAGAACATGAAGATCTTTTTTTTCTTCCCCTGTTTTCTTCTTTCCAGAATGTCCATGTCTGAACGTACTGATGATGACATTTCTGTCTCCTCTTTGCTCTCCGCGCTGGAAAAGCGCACAGAGGCTCAGAGCCAGTCCGTCTGCAGGCAGCAGCCGGGGATTACAGCTGAACTTTGACGGTTTTATTTCGTGTTAAAGACTATTGTCTCCTTAAGCTTCTTGTCTGAGAGCCGCGCCTTGACCCCGATAACAGCTCAGCCCAGGTACCGGCGCCTCACCGACACAAGGGCCCGCTATTAAATGAAAACACCCCGCTAACAGTGAGGGGGCTTTTTTTTTTTTTTTTTTTTTTTTTTTTTAACAATTTAACATGATATCTATGGATTTGATGGAGTGTTTACTCTATTGAAGTCAACCCCTTTAAATCGTCATGATTTGCGTTAATTATTTAATCATTTTGAATTTCATACCGTTTTAACTGAATTTGAACAGATTTTGAATAGTAAAACTGCTTTATTTAATTAAAATTACTTTGCATTCATGCATTTATTCATTTTATTCTCTGATCCCTTCAACAAGTTGTCAAGAAAAAAAAAATAATTTAGTTTTAATACCAGGATAACAGATGTTATTAATTTGTACATTTTAAAATGAGACTTCACTGGAGAAATAAGAACAAAAACATGTTCATCTTATTTTTTTATATTTAAAATTAATAATAATAGAATAATAATTAATAACCCTAACCCTAAAAATTTTACATGTATAATTTTGTGATCTGTTTTTTAAGTTAACACATTTAGCAATATATCTTGTATTTTGTGTAACTTTTACTTGCTTTATTGCGGCCTGGTGTAATATCTCTTTTTATGTGGCGCAATCTGTGGAGTTGCTGTCATTTGTTTGGCTTCTCTGATCACTTAGATCGGGGTGAAGTCACTGATTCTACTATTTAACACAAGCAAAGCTTATTTTTTTTCTGACATTTTTCCTGTCAGTGCTGCAGATTTCCCAGCCCTTCCTGATTTCTCTCTCCTGTGGGACAAACTCAAGATGTCCCACTGGCAGCAGCCATTGTTGTCGCATTAAAGTGTTATTATAAAACAATGCAAATGGGCTCTGCAGAGTAAAGTGTTCTACGCTGCAGGGAGGAAAAAATGTCCCACAGAGATCAGTGCAGCACAGCTCACACAGTGTGACTGCCCCACCAAAAGCACCAGACCCCCACCCAGCCCATATCACACTCGTCTCCCTCACAACCATCAGAGTCGATCATAAACCTTTAAGACGTTAAAACAACTAATTGTATTGAACAATTTGAAGCTCAAATTAAGATCAGAAAACGTTTGATTTAATTTTATTTCAGTGTTTTTTTCTAATGATCTCATGCTACCTGCTGTGCACACTTAGACATTTACAGCATGTTGCCAGTAAGTCAGAGCTGCTAAGAGTTTTTCCTTCAAAAATGAACATTTTCTTAATTCCTCCACTACACAAAGGAACACTGAACAAACGTGTTCAGAGTTCATCCTCAGAAATCTACCTACTTCCATCCTCCCAGTTTTCCAGCTCTGCTCCGTTCATTAGCCTACATAAGGGGGGTCGTCAACCCCTCCAGTGACAAGAACTACCCAGCTGCTTCTATCGCTTACTGAGACGACTCCACAGCTCTAAACAGCAGAATTTATGGTACAATCATTAGAGTTGGCATTAACATTATAGAAGGTAGGAAATTTAACCCAGGTCTCGGACGAATCACGTTTATAGTCAGTCATAAAATGATGGAATTTTTGATGACTTAAGGGAATTAAAACAACCACATTCAGAAATTAAGATTAAGCTGAAATGTAATAGCTGATTTTTTTTATCCATGTTGCTTTCATTAGAAACATAGTAATGATAAAACTGTCCAGTCAAACTGTTGAAGTTTAGCATGTAACAAATAACGCCTCTAAAACTTGTTCTGTTCCAACAAATGCATAGAGTTCAACTGATAAATGAGGGACATTAAAGTGTTTTCTTCACATGAAACTTTTCCTGTAAATGTGAGACTTAGGAGAATAAGACGAGACGAAAAAATACCAACCTGCCGGTACTGCATTGTCATTACACCATTTGACCATCAGAGAGCACTGAAAAGTAACTTTTTACACTTCGATATTCCACTCACTAAATATCTCACACATTTAATACAACTGATAAAAAACTGATTATTTGTGTTGTGAATATTTTGTTAGAGCTCAGATCTAAAACCATAAGCTATTATCTTGAGAGTGATGAACCAATCATGTCATGGCTCCTGCAAAAAACAAAACAAAACAAAAAAAACAACAATACAAATTTGAAAATGCTGTGATTTGTTTCCCTCTTAAATCAGCACATAAATAAAAATAATCACCAGCTGATCTGGGTCCTTTTTGCCACAGAAACAGATTCCCATTGCTCACTTTCTTCTGCAACTTTTTGCAGCTTTTTATGGAGAACTTAACTCTTACTAACAATCAGTTCCTTCATGTAATCAAAGGACGGTTGTTTGAGGTCTAAGAAAAATGCAAAAATCTAAAAACCTTGACTTACTTTTGAATTGGATTAAAGTAGCTGATGATTAAATGTAACGTTACATAGCTGTTGGGTGTCTGGGTCAGCAGAATGACATATAAAGGTGACTGAAAATTTCTTCCACCATGAACTGTGACCTTTTTTCTGAGTGTTGAGCCTCATGATGTGAGTTCAGCCTCCCAAAGCACCCCGGCTCCACAAACAGCCGCAGCACCTGACCTTGATGTTTGCCCAGAAAGTCCCCATGGACAGCACCAGGTTGGTTTTCTTCTTGCCATGCACACAGCCCCAAGAAACGGCAAACTAGGGAATTTTGCTTTGGATCTATTACATTAATGATATTAGGCTTGACATGACTAAATACTCAGAGTCACCACCAAGTGTAACTTACTTTTCTGTGTGCATGTTTGTATTTGAAGAGGTAGGACTCTGTGATTAATGACTACAGCCTCTATTCTTCACTTCATGCACTGGTCTAGATTTTCAATTGCATTCTCAGTTCAGAGGTCAACAGTGGAGCTGATTGTTGAAGGGCGTTGCTCTGAGTACCCAGTCCTGCTTTGACCCAGGTTTAAGCTTGAGGGAAGTCTAAATCCTCTCACTTCTCTCTCCACATAGAGCAATCCTTTTATGGTGAAGCATGTGACACCTTGATAACAGCGCTTTGATGCAGGCCTGGGAGAGAAGTGTCTCTGAAGGAAGGAAGTGGCTAGATAACCTGGTGCAGCCTGCTTTAAATTTGCGGGTCTTCCGTTGACTTGTGAGTGTGGGCCTGTCACAGCCGCTGCAGCAGACTGGGCCGAGCCGGCGCTCCAGCTGCTCCCTTCATTCATATGAGATGACTGTCATCTAGAGGGTTTGCAGCCACCTGGATCCTCCTTGTCAGCAACATATATTATACAAAATTCCACCATTTTTTTACTATTATTGCATTGAGCCTAATTATTAATTCAGAAAAAAGACAATCAATTTAACTATATATTTATTCTCTCTGGATCTGCTTTCTCTTTACTCAAAATATTGTTTTTTTTGCTCACAACATCAACGTGGCAAGGAAACAAATTATTTTTAACTTTACTTTTATTCACAATTCAGTAATTACAAATGAAACACAGACACAGTGGAAATTTTAATATATTCTATATATGGTTTTCCAAGGCAGAAAAATGCAGGCAGTGGATTGGACATTGCATGTTGATGGATTGCCTTGGGTTGTTACATGATGATGGGCTTGACTGACCAGTGAAATAGAGCAGGCTGAGATGCAGCAACAGCCTGCATCTCAGGGTGGAGAAGTGGTGGAAATGACAGAGCAGGTAGTGTATTTGTGCGGCAGGGACAGTTTTCCTCGACTGCCTCACAGTGATGGAGCTGCCATCGGAGCTGCAAAGGGGGATTACCAGCCATGTCCTTTATCTCCTACTTAAGATCTTCCCATCCTGTTAGGTTACAGCGACTGGCCATGCGGTTTCTGTTACCTTACCACAGAGACATGATTCTGCTTCAGGAAAAAGAAAATCAAGAGGAGTCCAAATTATTCTGTACAGCCAGAACATTACATTGGATTTATACCAGACAAATATTTGCAGTATGATGTGGGAAAGTTTATTCAACAGAGCCAAAATATGCAAAAGACTCAGTTCATATTTTTTTAAGCACTATCATGACTGTTTACTTACAAGTTTAATTTTGAAATTGTACAGATTTTGATTGAAATGCAAAATAAATGATTATTCATTTCCTCTAATAATGATGTCATGTATTAAGATTGAATAAATAACACAAAGAATCCTAAGAAACGAGTAGATTGCACCAGACTGGTCCAGGAGTATTTTCTCTGTCAAGTTAATTTTTGAAGTTTTTACTAGGACATGCATAGAGTGTAAAGAAAATAAATGCAGATTTGAGGAAATAATTTAAATGATCAACATTGTCATGCTACCAAGGATGTTAGGGAGTGAATCATTTTTCATAAACATTTTAATTTTGACTTAAATTTTGTTGAATGACTGTTTCATGGCAGAATCTGTGGTATTTTAAATTTTTTTACATTACAGTTCGGTCTAGAATTGGGAGATGTTGTATAATTTTTATATGGGTAGCAAATATCACATCCGCTGCATCCAGTCACATTTTATAAAACTGTTCAACTCCACTGGTGTCTCCAGAAAAACCTTTGCACCACAAAAAGCTTTTATATTTTCACCAAACAAATATAATATTTTTAAATCTTACTGACCTTACATGATATTATAGTGACATATTGAGTCAGTCGGTAATCATGGCCATGTGGTTGCTTATGAAAATGAAAACAGCTGATCAGTTTCGGTGTACTATAGGAACAGCAGTTATGCCACATGTGAGGTCTAATGAAAACTGCTGTAATGTAAATGCTGGAAGCCTTTACTACACAACCTGCATCATTCCCATCAGTTTTAAGATGCCATAATGCCATGCTTCTGTATTTTAAACATTACACATTCTTTTATTCATTGTACTCCACAGGCAGCATAGTGTCGCATTGTGTATTTAATCTTTGTGATGATAATGTTCCATTGTTAACACAATGGTAATAGCTCACAACAAATATGTTATATTATTAACCAAAAGCACTTTATTCACAAGAAGGAGCTTTCAATTTTGTCCTGAGTCACAGTTTTATTAATGTGACTACAAACAGCCATCAGATCACTGCTGCTCTGTTTCACTGTCCGAATCATTTAAAGGAGCAATCCTGTATCTTCACATTAATCACATTCAGCTTTAATTTTGTACAAATACTAAAAGTAATTAGCCTTCCAATATTATTGTATGAAAACACACACAGTCAATTTCATTAGTGAAAAGTTTTCCCTACTTGCTACATAAAAGACCTTTCATGTTTTGTTTGTGAACACTCAGAATTTTTTTTAACTTTACTCCAATCTACAGCTCTCCTCTTCAACATTTAATTTACTTCCAGTTTTAAGGCGGTAAATAAAGAGGATGTGTGGGAAAGGTGAACTTCATGCTCTGACTTTTTGTCCTGAACACATTCGTCTGTCAGACTGGGCTGTTTGTGCTCTCCCAGTTTTTTCTCTGCTTTATCACGCCTCAGTTAATTATTTAGAGAAATGCCTGGATATCTAAAGTGACAGGAGATCTTAAGCTCTACCATCAGTCTGCTTTAAGCTGAAGGAGTTGACAATACATTACTTGATCTAAAAGTGCAGCAGCAAATCTCCTCAGCACTGGAGTCATCAGGGTATGGCTGCTGGTATTTTTCATCTCTGTGTGTCTTCATCACATTTGTGTTCTTCATTGCCTTCAGCTTCTCCCTCTGTGTTCATCAGTACAGTCCTTAAATACCTTTTTCCTGTCCAAACAAAAAGTTCAGGCTGTCAAAATGAAACATCAAGTGATTGTTACACTCTACCCTGCATTGCAGACATAGGGAAAAACAAAAATAAGGTACATTATTTGTACAAAGATGGAAGCTAAAAAAATCTGCTCTCTCAATTCAATTCAGTTAATTTATATTGTACTAATTCACAATTAATGTGGTCTTAAGGCACTTTACAAATAACATCCATTTCATATAAAAAATAGTTAATTCAATCCAGTCTCACAGATTCCTAGTTTTCAAACAATACAATCAAATTCAGTTTATTGTTCAAATTGGCAAAAAAAAAAAAAAAAAAAGAAAAAAACAGCAGATTGCTTTGAGTCACTGACTCGCATCATTCACCCCTCCTGGCTGAGCAACACAGGTCGGCCGATTGCTTTTAGTCACTAAATTGGCAGCAGTCCTTCATAATGTCCTTACTGATAGCGGAAAGAAAAACTCTTCCATTCTTGTTCTCCTCAACAATCAATTTAAAAATATGCTGTTCTAAGATAGCAAAAGGTTTTTTTCTGACAATAGACAATTTTTTTTCTGATGAATAAAAGTTTCTCTAAATATGTAGAGTGCAGTTTTCCAAATTGTATGGTTTCAAGTTCACAGCTCTGGATTAAACCTGGAAGTAGGCATCACTATGACGACACCAGCTTCCTGCTCCATAGTACACTAAACATCCGCCAGTGTTAACAGCTTTAACATCTATCTATCTATCTATCTATCTATCTATCTATCTATCTATCTATCTATCTATCTATCTATCTATCTATCTATCTA